>WBNM01025956.1:0-10467 GCA_013399055.1 Ramphastos sulfuratus | reverse complement strand
ACAGCCCGTTGGCGGGCCCTGTGCTCCACAACCTCCCTGGGCAACCTGTGCCAGTGTCTCACCACCCTCACTGCAAACAACTTCCTCCTAACATCCACTTTCAATCTCCCCTCTGCCACTTCAAACCCATTGCCCCTTGTCCTGGCATTACAAGACCTTGTCAATAGTCTCTCCACAGCCTTCCTGGAGCCCCCTTCAGATCCTGGAAGGCTACTCTAAGGTCTCCTGGAAGCCTTCTCTTCTCCAGGCTGCAGAGCCCCAACTCTCTCAGCCTGTCCTCACAGCAGGGCTGCTGCACCCCTCTCAGCATCTTTCTGGCCTCCTCTGGACCTGCTCCAACACTTCCATGTCCTTCCTGTGCTGGGGGCTCCAAAACTGTACACAGGACTCCAGGAGGGGTTTATTATTAGAATTTAAAATCCTGCAGCATTATCTTTCCAGGATCCCTGCCTTTCTGGGCTGGTGACACAGTAACTGTGACCCTCTATTCATTCTACTTGCAGCAAGAGAAATAGCTGACTGTAGGTGTCTGGAACACTTGAGTTCAGAGGTCTATCTCCTAGATGTTTGGCTTGCAAAGCTTAGCAAGCATTGCCATGGGTAGCTTAGAACCACTTAGAGCCCCTTAAAACCTTGGGATGTTGGATTGTACAATCCTAGCAAAACAGAACTTTTCCTTCCCTCCTCCCTCAACTTGTGATTCTCCTTCTAGGAGTTCAGTTGCTTGTGATCTCAGGCTTAGTTTTGATGTAGTCCAGCTGTGCAAGCTCAGCTCAAGCTCCAGCCCAAATGTTCAGTTATCAGGAAGAGCTGTGAGAAAGTATCTGAGCTAGAATCAGCCAGATTGGAGGCAGAGCTGGGGTCACTGGGACAGGCACAGGTGGCAAGAGAAAGATTCAAGCAGAACATCCCAGCTAGATAGGAGACAGTGAGCTGGAAAATGGCAACTGTGTGACACCACGGACCAGCCTTCTACTAGGAGGAGTAGCAACGGNGAGGGTGGTGAGACACTGGCACAGGTTGCCCAGGGAGGTTGTGGCTGCTCCCTCCCTGGTGTTCAAGACCAGGCTGGATGAGTCCTTGAGTGACCTGTGCTAGTGGGAGGTGTCCCTGCCTATGGCAGGGGGTTGGAACTGGATGAGTTTTGAGGTCCCTTCCAACCTTCCCATTCTATGATTCTATGATTCTATATCTGTGCATATAACCAAGGAGAGAAAAATCTTCATAGATCAAGAATTGTTGACAGCAGAATGACAACGATTTCAAATCTAGAGGTGTCTAAAATTAGCAATCAAAGCTTTTTTTTCATTATCATGGATTTTTATTTCATTCTGCTCCCATGGGTAAAAAAACTCAGGGGTGAGAAGTGGGTAAGAATTTTCTTCCATTTTGCTCCTGTGGGTAAAAAACTTCAGGGGTGAGAAGTGGGTAGGAATCTTCTTTCATTTTGCTCCTGTGGGTAAAGAACTTCAGGGGTGAAAAGTGGATAGGAATGTTACAGAATCAGAATTGTTGGGGTGAAAGTGACCTGAAGGATCATCCAGCTCCAGCCATATTCTGTATGGTTAAGGGAGTATTTCATTGCAACCTGTCTTGTCTTAGAATCATACAATCATTCAGGATTGGAAGGGACCTCAGATATTTTGCACCTGGAAAAAAAAACAAACAAGCCACAAACCCAAACCAGCCCAACAACCAGCTCAGCATTGGTTCAGTAAGCAGGGTGCTGTGATCTGCAGGATCACAGAATCATAGAATCAGTCAGGGTTGGAAGGGACCACAAGGACCATCTAGTTCCAACCCTCCTGCCATGGGCAGAGACACCTCACACTAGATCAGGTTGCTCAGAGCCTCATCCAGCCTGGCCTTAAACACCTCCAGGGATGAGGCTTCCACCACTTACTTTCATTTCACTCTAGTGGGTAAAATCTTCAGGGGTGAGAAGTGTGTAAGAATTTTATTTCACTATGCTTCTGTGGGTAAAAAATTTCAAGGGTGAGAAGTGGGTAAGAATCTTCTTTCATTTTGCTCCTGTGGGTAAAAGAACTTCAGAGGTGAGAAGTGGGTAAGAATCTTATAGCATCAGAGTTGTAAGGGGTGAAAGAGACCTCAAGGATCATCCAGCTCCAACCTCCCTGCCATAGGCAGAGACACCTCACACTAGATCAGGTTGCTCAGAGCCTCATCCAGCCTGGCCTTAAACACCTTCAGGGATGAGGCTTCCACCACTTTCTTTCGTTTCACTCCAGTGGGTAAAAAAAACTTCAGGGGTGAGAAGTGGGTAGGAATCTTCTTTCATTTTGCTCTAGTGAGTAAGAAACTGCAGCAGTCTGAATGCTGAAAAAGGCAACTTGTGATTATTGGCATGTATAAAGATGTCAAAATGTTCCCTCTCTTGATGTAGTGTCAGCAGCTTTTGGATCTTTCTAAGTGTTCTGCCTTCCTCAGCTGTTTATTCCTGTATTTATTTGATAATGTTCCCTCTGAGTGTACCTCAGTTATCTAGAGTAGAGGATGGCAGAGCAGACTACTCTGAAAACTGCATATTAATGTCTCATGCCTTTTTTATTTATAAACTCCAGGCTTCTTCAGATTTTTCTTTTATTCCTGTATAAATGTGAACTTTTCAACTTGGAGAGGGATGCAAAGCATTAAATAAAAAAAAAAAAAAATAAAAAAAAAGAAAAAGTACAAAAACTGCCAGTAGAAACATATATCTTAAAATCATTCATATTCTGGCATGGAAAGGCCTCACTTATTTTATGGTAGTNCTATGTCCACAGAGAGCAGCCCTAGCAGCAGCCTTGCAGACAGGCCATGGTTTCCATCATTGGCACATACTGATGTAACTCACTGGGGAGCAGCACAGGCCTGAGCTGCTGGTTTCTGTTATGCTGCAAATCAGAACAAGATTGGGATTTCTGATTAATCATTTTTGCAAGTGGTCTACCAATTCCCTGCCAGATTATCATGTAATAAATAAAAACATCACCACAGACACTAAGCTCAGCACTGATTTTCTTCTCCCCTAGAAAAGGAGGAGATAGTCTGCCACAGAAGATGTTTCCAAGTTTGCACTTACTGCAGTGCTCTTTGTGATCAGAGTTCATTTTCCTTATAAACAGCCTGAGTGTTCTTACATGTGCAGAGACATAGATGTTGTCCCTTGGTGCAAGGCCACCATGTGGAACCCATGACACCTCTAAGCAGGCTGCCAGACACAGAACCAGAGTGCAAGGATGGCTTCCAAACCCTGCTTTCATAGGTGGCTCCATGGTGGCATTTCAGTATATGAAGGAGGCTAAAGGGAGGCTGGAGAAGGACTATTTAGAAGGGCTTGAAGCAACAGAACAGGGGCAGTGGTTTGAAACTGGAGCAAGGCAGATTTAGGTTGGACATAAAGAGGAAGTTCTGCATGTTGAGGGCAGTGAAATATTGGAACAGGTTGCCTGGAGAGGTGGTGGAGGCCTCATCCCTGGAGACATTCAAGGTCAGACTTGATGAGGTCCTGAGCAATCTTCACTAGTTAAATATGTCCTTGTTCACTGCAGGGGGGTTGGACAAGATGATCTCTGAGGATCCCTTCCAACCTGCTGCAGTCTATGGTTCTGTGGCTGTAAGACTTGGGGCAGCTGGAACACTGCTAACCAAAAGGGACCCTTCAGAAGGCTTTTTCACTAGCACCACTGAGACCTCCAGAAGTGTGAGAGAGTGCACCAGCAGAAAGGCAGCAGAGAGGCAGCAGCAGGCAAAGGCACTCATCAGTCCTCACAGGCCACTGCTGCCCCTCTTGCTGGCCTGAGGAGCATTCCTCTTTATGTTGCAAGTGGGGGAAGTTGGGCAACCTAACCCACCTGTGTCCACCACACCAGCCTGGGCATGTGAGAGGACTCTGAAGGAGCTTCCCTCTCCTGGCCAGCCATGCAGCCACCTACCACAGAGAGATGTTGGGGGCCAGGAAGGTGAGCCAAAGGAAGGTGAGCCACGGGAAGATGAGCCAAGGGAAGGTGGGCCAAGGGAAGGTGGGCCAAGGGAAGGTGAGCCAAAGGAAGATGAGCCAAGGGAAGGTGAGCCAAGGGAAGGTGAGCCAAGATTCCTGCTGCAGAGCCAGCGCTCGCTCTGCAGCTGCTGCAGTTCAGGAGGCCACCAGCCCCATGCAGCCACCTGCTGTTCTTGGTGGGAGGGTGAGGGACACTTTGTCTGCAGGAGCTGCCAAAGATAAAGTCCTTAGAGCTCTGGGGGGTGGGTGAATGGGTGTTTTGGCCAGACCCTGGAAACACCACACAGGGAATGAAGCTGGGTGGACACCCAGGACGGTCTCTAACCATTGGGGCTGCTCCTTTGCACTTTAGCCCCTGTTTGGACTGTTGCTTGGGTTAATCCCTGCTCATTTCTTTAGTGCCAAAGGTCCTTGGCAGAAGACAATGCACATCTCTTAAGGCCAGGGGTCGTCCCAGCCCTTGTGGGTCCACGTCAGGATGAAATCAACCGGAGCATGAGGATCTCAGATAGCACACACCAGCCCAGGCTGATAAGGCAAAGTCATCTGTCAATACAGCTTTGATCTCTGGCCTTGTCCAAGCCTCTCTCTTCAGGAAGAGGTTTTTTGGAGGAGTAAATCAAAGTGTAAAGCTTCTGTTGTGAAACTCCCTCTTGTGCTTTTCCACTGCCTTCATAGCACGACTGAAAAAGATACAGTTTGGATTCTTACTGTCACTTCTTTTATATTAATCCACCATGCACTTGTCCTTGGATGAAGTTTTTGCTGCCTCTAAGAAAACTCACTATAAAAAATGTGAGAGTCCAAAAAAGTAATAAAACCATTTCCCTTCACTTTCAGCCTCTGGGGTTTTGAGGCTTGTCCATGTATCCTCTAGCACCACACCAACTACAAGGACCAGGATGTATGAAGGTGCTTTAAAAGGTGTTTGCAGCTTCAGTGTTTATATTTTGCTACACTGGATGATGTTGTGCTGACAGTGAGCCTGGAAATGTGATGTCACAACACCAAGCATTGGAGATTAGCTGTTAGAAGGCATCAGAGCCCAGGAGGTTGTGCTCTGCTAATGACCACCACTCACTCAGTCACATTTCAGCAGCCTCCCAAGCAGCAAGCACTGATTTGTTTATCTCTATTAAGCTCAGATAAGAAAGGTAAATAATCTGCCTACCCCATGCAAGAGAACCACTCCAAAATCAGTTTGACATTGGCCAATAATCACTCCAAAATTTTTTGTGGCTTGAGTAGCTTTGGAGTACAATGGAGGCAAAAATAGAGAGTGAGAGGAGGAATGGCTGCTTGCTGCTGTAGCCTATTCTCCTGCTTGAACTGAGGGGCTCCATGGTGTTCACAAACCCAGGCCAGCTGCTTTGCCTTGCAGACACCTGCCAGGCTGGTTTCCAACAGGACTGTTTCTCAGCTTCTTGGTATGTGAACCACAGCGACACAGATGGGTGTTGAAACCTGACAAAGCAAACCATTGGAATGCCTTGTGGGGGTCAAAACTTCAGGGAGAGGTTTTCAACACAAACCCTGGTATTGCACAGTGATCACAGAGTCACAGAATTAAGCAGGTTGGAAAAGACCTTTGAGATCACTGAGTCCAACCTATCACCTAACACCTTCTAATTAACTAAACCCTGGCGCCAAGTGCCTCATGCAGCCTCCTTTTAAACACCTCCAGGGATGGGGACTCCACCACCTCCCTGGGCAGCTCATTCCAATACCAATCTCTCTTGCTCTGAAGAACTTCTTCCTATCACCCAGCCTGAACCTGCCCTGGCACAGCTTGAGGCTGTGGCCTCTTGTTCTGTCCCTGGGTGCCTGGCAGCAGAGCCCAACCCCAGCTGGCCACAACCTCCCTTCAGGTAGCTGCAGAGAGCAATGAGGTCTGCCCTGAGCCTCCTCTTGTGCAGGCTGCACACCCCCAGCTCCCTCAGCCTCTCCTCACAGGGCTGTGCTCCAGGCCCCTCCCCAGCCTTGCTGCCCTTCTCTGGACACCTTTCAGCACCTCAACATCTTTCTCAAATTGAGTGGCCCAGAACTGGATGAAGAACTCAAGGATCACAAAAGATGATAACAAAGACTCACAATGACAGAAGTGATTAACTTGTGAGCAGACCACAAGCTGAAGCTTGCTCAGCAGAAGCCACCACTGCACACATTTGATGAATTAAGGCATCCTTATCACAGCCTGATTGCATAAAAAGGAGGTGATGTCCACGACACCGTGCAACACCTCCTACATCTGCCTTGAAGAGACATTGGTGTGAATCCTGATTCATGGAGGACAAGTAAAAGTGTAAGCCTACAGCTGATTATTTCACCAGAACTATGCTCAAGGAGCCCATGGTGAAGAGAATATGAGTAGTTTCTTCCATGGATATCATTGATTTGGTTTGTTTAATGGCAACTCAGTTTGATGCAGAAAAGAAGTACCACTGAAAATTTGCTTGTCAGGACACCAACCTCAGCCCTCTTTGGGAGTTGGTTATATTCTGCCACATATATATTCCTGGGATGAAGAGTGTCTTCAACCAGCCTTACTGAAGGGAAACCTCCTCACTCTCTACACCAGCCTGAAAGGAGGTTGTAGCAACGTGGGGGTTGGGCTCTTCTCCCTAGGAACAAGCAATAGGATCAGAGAAAATGGCCACAGGTTGTACGAGGGGAGGTTTAGGTTGGGTATTGGAAGAAAATTCTTCACTGAAAGGATTCTCAAAGACTGGATCAGGTTCCCCAGGGGGGTGACTGAATCCCCACCCCTAGAGGTGTTTCCAAGAGGCAGAGATGTGGTGCTGAGGGACATGATTTAAGCAGCAGCCTTGGTACAGTTAGAGAATGCTTGGACTCAATGATCTGAAAGCACTTTTCCAAGCCAAACAACTCTGCGAGTCTACGATTCATTAAATAGTGCAATATAAAATGCCTATCCTTCATCCACTCTGTCTTCTCACCTTCATTTGCAAGACCTGAAAACCCAGACCATTGCATTTCCCTTCCTTTTTGCCTGTTTCAGCTGGCCAAGACCATATTCCTAGGGCCAAACAGTTAATCAGTGGAAGCCGAATTCCTCATCTGTCACTCCGGTTTCTTGCCTGCCAGATGAGACAGGACAGCACTGAAGCCAAAATGCTCCCGAAGCCAAAGCAACTACATTTTTAAATGATTGCTCACAGTTTGTTGGATTTCATAGATCTTAGGGAAAAAAAAAAAATTAAAAAAAAATTCTAGAGAAGTAATGGGAGCAGCTCTGGAGCAGCTCTGGACAGTTCACGAGTAGCAGTCTGTTAGTTGGACATCCATCAGGAATGGCAGAAGAGTGTTCCTCCAGGGTTTGGTGCAGACCTCCTGTAGTTTCCCAAGACATCTCTGACTGCCTGATGGAGGATGAGGGCCTGCAGCTCACAGACAAGAGGCTACAGGACACTGCGACCATGCTACATTAGCCTAACACTCCTCTTCTGCAAGGGTGAACTTACGAACTCTTTATTTTATGGATAACTTAACAGCACTGAACAGAAGGATTTTGGCTTCTCCTTAGAGTGTGACAGATTCTGCTGAAGAGCCCACAAGAACCGGATAGGTGGCCTCTATTCCAAGTTTAAACTGCTCTGAGAACATCTGGTTTAGCTTGACTCTTGCAGGTGGGAATGTCATCCCTAGCGCTATGGTGAAGCTGTGAGCATTGGGTTTGAAATCATTTCAACATCAGAAAAACAGATAAACAACCCATAAACCTTACAGCAGCATGAGCCACTCAGGTGCCTCCCATCTGGGTTGGTTTGCCATGGACCTGTTATCAGAGCCNTATGATTGCCAGACTGAACTTAATCTCAGGACAAAATGCAACATTCACAGAGACAAAGGCATCAGATTTGACATGGAGTCTGTTAAACATTGCAGTCCTGCATTATTTCACCTGCTATTTAGTAGATTTTCCAGCTCTTTATTTCCTCTGTAGATTAAAAAGACCCTCAGTGACTTTTTCCTTTATTTTTTTGTTCTCTTTCCCCCCAAATTCTTGATAAGTTTTTCTGTTTCTCTCTTTGAGAAATAAACAGAGAAATCTCAATTGGCAAGGTTTAATCCCAGACTTTATGGTGGCATTTTTTGGGGTGTTCTCTCAAAGTTCTTTACACCCTTTTAAAACTACAGGTAGCAGAAGTAGCTCTGATATTGTTGTATCTTTTTCCCAGTGAAGAACACAATAGTTAATTTATCTCCTCTTCACTGCTCACCTGTTTATACAGCCATGAACTGCAGGGTGATGAAAGGAGCCTTTAAGAACTAGAACTGCTGTACTGGATCCAGCCAAAAGTCCATGAAGGTCACTGCCACACATAGAATCATAGAGTTATAGAATGGCTTGAGTTGGACAGGACCCCCAAAGGTCATCTGGTTCAACCCCCCTGCAGTCAGCAGGGACATCTTCAACTAGATCAGGTTGCCCAGAGCCCTGTCCAGCCTCACCTTGAATCTCTCCAGGGATGGGGCCTCAACCATCTCTGACAGTAGTTAATCAGAGACATAAGGAGTAGCAGAAGAAGCTTTCTTCCCCTCAGTGTGTTTCACAGTTTTCAGCAGTCTGCAGTTTCAAGATGGCTTAAGTAAAAATTTGCACCTTTGAGTTTATTGATTCTTGATAGATTTTTTTCTTCCCCATGAGTTTATCTAATCTGATACTCACTGGCCCTTCAGCTGTGACAACCAGCTGATAACCACTCCCCATTCCTCTTCTTCACAGTGCCCTTCACATCTTATTTCCCTGTTACTTATCCCTTCAGGTTTCTCCTTTCCAAGATGAACAACCCCAGTCTGACTCTGTAGAAGCCACTGCTGGTGTTGCACATTGCTGTCATTTCTGATATAGTTTTCTTTTCCACCAGCCAGCAATGTGCCCTTGTGGCCAAGAAAGCCAATGGTCTCCTGAGGTGCATTAAAAAGAGTGTGGGCAGGAAGCTGAGGGAGGTTCTTCTGCCCCTTTATGCTGCCCTAATGTGGCCTCATCTGGAGTACTGTGTCCGGTTCTGGGCTCTACAGTTCAACAGGGACTCTTGGAGAGAGTCCAATAGAGAGTCACAAAGATTATTAAAGGTGTAAAACATCTATCTTATGAGGAAAGGCTGAGACACCTGGGGCTGGGTAGCCTCAAGGAGAGCACAATGAGAGGGGATCTTATCAATACTGGTCAATGGCTAAAGGATGGAGGTCTGGAGGATGGGGCTGGGCTCTTTTCAGGGGTGCTCAGTGACAGAGCAAGGTGTAACAGGCACACACTGGAACCCAGGAGGTTTTGTTAGCCATAAGGAAGAACTTCTATACTTTAAGGGTGTTGGAGTGTTGCATCAGGCTGCCCAGAGAGGTTGTGGAGGGGCCTTCTCTGGAGATATTCAGAACACACTTGGATATGTTCCTGTATGATCTGCTCTAAGTGAAATTGCTGTCGCAGGCTGGTTGGGCTCAGTGACCTCTGGAGGTCCCTTCCAACCTCTCAATTTCTGTGATAGGATTCAAGATGCAAGGTCTATTTTCATTCTATTTAACCTGCTAAAAGAGCTCTGTGAAAAGACTCAGCACCCACCCAGCTGCCTAAATGAAGTTTTTAAACAGACTGTTGAGTACCCACTGCCTCCCACTGAGGTAGTGGAAAGTGTGGTTAGCTCTTCAGCTCTTCTGAACATCTGAACTCTGCTGTGGACATTGGGAACATTGCAATTAACCTTTCTAATATAAATACAGGCGAGGAACAGCATGTTTGCCCAAACTGTNGAGGGTCCTTCTCTGGAGATATTCAGAACACACTTGGATATGTTCCTGTATGATCTGCTCTAAGTGAAATTGCTGTAGCAGGCTGGTTGGGCTCAGTGACCTCTGGAGGTCACTTCTAAGCCCTACCATTTTGTGGTTTTGTGGTTATTTTGGAAGTGGGGGAAAAGAACTGCACACAGCTGTGCCCTTNAAGAGCTCTGTGAAAAGACTCAGCACCCACCCAGCTGCCTAAATGAAGTTTTTAAACAGACTGTTGAGTACCCACTGCCTCCCACTGAGGTAGTGGAAAGTGTGGTTAGCTCTTCAGCTCTTCTGAACATCTGAACTCTGCTGTGGACATTGGGAACATTGCAATTAACCTTTCTAATATAAATACAGGCGAGGAACAGCATGTTTGCCCAAACTGTAACCCAATGAAATGAAAAAAAAAAAAAAAAGCAAAGGAAACAAAAAAAAAATCCTCTGACTCTCTCACATTTTTGAATGCTGAGGTTAAATCTGCAACCATGAGCAGGCAGGAAGAGGGTGTGCAAGCTCTCTGCAACTGTGTTAGTTCATCATTTTTATGAGCGGTGGGGATTAAGGCGCTGCGGGGAACGCTCTGCGTTACAAAAACACCAGAGCTCTGCAAGCACATTTCCTCACATCTCAGACTGCTGCAAGACTTCTGCTCCTCTTCTGCTCTTTTAGAGGTC
>WBNM01025952.1:19033-125927 GCA_013399055.1 Ramphastos sulfuratus | reverse complement strand
GGGGCTCGCCCCGGCCCGAGCGCACCGCAGCCCTGCGCTAGCGGGGGCCCGGGCAGGCGCGAGGCGGAGCGGCGGGCGGGGCGCGGGGATGTGACGTGCGGCGCGGGCGCGCAGGGCATTGTGGGAGCTCGCCACCAGCCCCTTCCAGCCGTTCCCGTTGGCCCCGCGGGCGGAGCGGAGGCAGCGGGGCCGCCGTGGGTTACCGACCGACCGACCGACCGGGAACGTCTCGCCGCCGGAGACCTTGCTGTGAGTCGCTGCCGGCGCAGGAAGGGTCCTGTGGGGGTTGAGGAGAGTGCTGAGGGGCTCTGCCGCAGCGGCGAGCGCCCGGCCCGCGGAGTTCAGGGCCCCCGCCGCCGGGTAGGCTTTGAGGGAGGTGGGGGCTTGCCCTTTTGGCTCTGCCCTGGGAATACCCAGGGCTCGGGCCGCGCCGGGCCGGGCGGCCTGTCGGTTCTGCCTCTTGTGCCTCGGGTGAAGCTGGGAGACCCACCCCGCGCCCAGCGAAATGGTGGCAGCTGGGGGTCGCCTCTCTGGCGTCTGTCTCGGGGCTGGGGTGGGGAGGCTGGAAGGGGTCCTGCGGACACCCCGCGGTCGCCGGCCCTGCCGGTGGGGGTTTCGGGGGGCGGCTGAGGGGTCGATCCGCGGTTTCCTCACGGCTCCCTCCGACACGTCCGCACGGACCCCTTCGCCTTCCCCACCTCGGGTCATCGGGCAGAAGATGATGTGGAGAGACCGCAAAAGGCGCGAGTGAAACGCAGCGGAAGGTGGTTTCGGTCTGTTTGCACTGCGGGATGAAGAAACTATGGCATAAAAGTTACCTGCCGCGTGGGAACGACTTAATTAAAACGAGCCAAATGACATTTTTAAAACCCGTAAGCAAGGGCTTCCGAGGCCGGTGACAAATAAAGGCCGAGCGAGGAGGGGGTCCCGGTGGTGTTTGGGACCTGTCAGTTGTGGCGGTGCCCGCAATATGTCTGCCTGCGGGAGCCGAGCAGCCCGGGCAGGCTGCCTCTGCCTGGGGGTGTTCCTCAAAGGGGCCTGCAAGGACTGCAGGTGAATGCAGATTCCCAGGGTTCGGCGCAAGGCACAGCACTCGAGCGCCTGGAGTTAGACCAAAAACTCTGCCCGTAACAGCCAGCCAGAGGACCAAGCTGCCTCTTCAACTTCTGTCTTCCTGTGAACCTTTTGTTTCCTCTATAAGCTGTAAAAAGTTGCAGGAGGACCATGAATTTTCACCCGAAGCCAGCAGCTGGACCCAGCTCATGTTCCAGTAGGATGGTGTAAAACTCAGATTGTTTCATTAAGGTTGATGGAAGGAGTCTGGTTGTGGAAATCTGTTTGGATGAGGCTTGTTATTTATCTCTTGACCATACAAATGAACCACCATTTTTTCCCCCAGGGCTGTGTGTGGCTGTCACTTAGCAACAGGTCTGTAGGGAACTTTGCAGATCCGCTGTCTCCCCCCATTCCTAAAAGCAGAAGAAAGAAATGAGCTAAGGAGAAAGTCAGCAATTAATAAAAACAGAACCTGGGTCCTTAGACATAACCAGAGGTAAAAATTGAGGTGGAAACAAGACAGTTACAGTTGCTTTAAAAAACACAATTTTATGCCACCGACTGTTTTGTATCAAGTGGTCCCTAGAAAGCTCCCCAATGTGTTGTGTGGGTTGTTGGTTTGTTTTGGTTGTTTTTAAGTGTTCTGAAAGAAAGAATACTAAGTAAACAATAGTGTCATTTCCTGGTCACAAGTTATTTTTCTGTGTTATGCATCCATAACCTTTCACATTGAAATCTTCCAAGCCTTTTGTGTTCCTAAAGAGTAACTTTGTTTTGTTGTGTGTAAGCACTCCCATCTGATCGCCAGTAAAGCCAAGTGCTGATGGTGTAGATTAAGCCCTAACTGATCTGTAAAGTAGCAGTAAGACTAAAATTTGTCCTAATGACAGTGATACAGGAAGAGTGCTTAAGCACTGCTTGTTTTATAGGTTAGCACTGGCAAAAAAAGAGAAGTCCAGCACTGCAAAGTTAGTCTTAGAAGATATCAGTGTGTTTAACTGTGTTCTTGGGAGCTGCCTAGTTCTGCAGGTTAAAAAAAATACCAATGCATAGCTTTGGTAAAAGCTGTTCTCTGGACAAGGTAGGTGATATAATCACACCCTAGAAGAGTGGTCAAAATCTCGTGCTTCCAAATAAATTAGAAGTATTTTTGTACAAGTCTGATGACCAGCATCAAGGCCTGGTATCTGTTCTGCATAAGTAGTAGTCCTGGCCCAGCAAGGTTATAAAGGAGCAGGAATCTAGAATGAATGCCACAAGAAGGAAAAAGAGGCTCCAGATAGAGCCTTCCTTGGGAGAGGGAATATTGACCCAGTGGGCACTAGGTTTGGTCAGCTCAGTGCTTTCAAGAGGCAAAATAGGCACAGAAAGAGCAAGTGTTTGGGGAGAGGGTGCAGTGCCTGCTGGCTGGTTGGGGAAAGTTGCTATAAAGATAGGAAGAAGCTATAGCTCCTTGCCCAGACCCGTTCTAAAGAGGGGATGGGCAGGACTCCGCTTGTGGTGGTCCTTGTGCCAAGATGGTAGACTCCCACCATTCATGGCCTCCTCACGGTCACGTTTTGCTCCCTCCCCTCAGCAGTGTTGTGCCTATCCTCAGGTGCATTCTGTATCTGGATGTTGCCTTGGAAGCATCCATCTGAATTCTTTATGACCTTTTTGCTCTCTTCCAAAAATGTCAGGGGGCAAAGAACTTCTCAACATGCTCTTTAAACCAGTTTTTCTGACTGTGGAATTCATAAATTGTCCAGTGATTTAAGGTCTTGTAGCAAATGTTATGCTTCCTCCCTAGTGCACAAAAAGCTGTAGTGTACTTCCATGCCAGTGCTCCCAGCAGTGGTCAGTGATGACAACTGTGTTTCCCTTCTCCTGAGCAGTGGTGGCAGCATGCCCGGCGGACGCTCTCCTCATGTTCCCAGCACTGCTCGCCGTGGAGGTTTGCACATTAAGGGGATATTTGTTTGGGGTTTTCAGGGGCACGGTGGCAAGGAGGGACTGCTGCCAGGTGCATACAGTTGTGCACGAGTGCCTTGTTTTGCACACAGATTTTGTGCAAATGTTATTCTTCCTCTTCTACCCTTTACATTGTCACTAAAGGAACTCTAGCCTTGCTAATCTCCACCCGAAAGCTCACCTACTGGGCATTCCTAGGGGAGGGCTTTTCTCTCAGCTGTGCGGGTGTGTGGTGTTACCTTTTCAGGTGAGAAATGGCTGCAGTGCTGGAAGAGCCACTTCATAACCAGTTTCACTCCTCTGTCTCAGACCAGAGTTCCTGCTTTGATAAAGCACTTCAGCTTCAATTAGAACCCATATCAAACGATAAACTTACCTCTTCTTTTATCCCTGTCGTACCTGGAAACCACACTCACAGACTGTGGCAAGACGATAAGAGACCATTTTCTCCAGAGTCTGGAAGCAGTGTCTCTTCTGAATGTGCCAGACTAGCTTCTGATGAGCCAAGAGCAGAGCAAGTTAGTTACCGCAGCAAATTCAAGTGCACCTTTTCAAAGGGAGATCAGCGAGCGGCTGCTATTACAGCCCAGAAATAGCTGTGAGAGAGAATGGCAGTGCTTACCTTGTTAATCTTTGAAACAATGGAGAGAAAATAGCATTGTATTAATCCCCTCTGGTTCAAAAATGAACTTTCCAGTTTAGTCGTTGTACTGGAAAGAAGAGAAGAATAATTACTAACTCATAGTATTTATCCTGTTGTAGGATAAATGGATTGCACTCTTGGATTCCACTAGACTGACTTGATGTGATCATGTAGATCTAAATTTAATCATCTGTTTGCTGAGTGCAGTTAATACACCGATGTAAGCCCATGCCGCCTGCCTGACAGCAGCATTCACAGTCATTTAAGTCATTTATAAGCAGAACCTGAAAGCTATTAATAGCAGGAGGATTTATTTACTACTGTTTGGTGGAAGTGTCAGATTGACTGAGCTAATGAAGTACTGGGATTTAGAAATGAGAGATGTGCAGGCTGCGCTTCCAGAGTTCAGTGAAGTTAAACCTTTGCCTGTGTGTGTTTTGGGAAGATGGTGTTTGGAAGTGCTCCACTAAGCTACACTTATCTTCATCCAGAAAACTCTGGCCAACCAGAGTCCAGCACAACCAATTTCAAACAGCAGAAGTGTGAATCGTGCTGCTTGCATCGCTACACCTTTAATATTTTTTTTCTTAGAGAATTTATTTCTGGCTCACAAAGATGTGACGGCAGAGAAGCCTTGTACTTTGAACTTTTGCTATGAGCCAAAATAATACACTATCAGATCCTCACTTCTGTCAATTTAGGGATCCTAGAAAGCAGCCTGAATCTTGCTACAGTCTTTAAGGGGTTTTCAAAAGGCTAAATTCTGCAAGTAGGGCAATCCACGTCCAAGCGCAGCAGAGCCACTGGAGAACAGAGCATTAAATGTGATTGGAAGTCAAAGGTGGACTTGGCTAAGTTGGCTCCTCGGTGATCTCCCCTGGTTGTCACAGTGATCATTTTGTGAACTGTCACAATGAAACTCAATCACTCTGTTGTCAGCTCTTGGAAGATGCTGTGCCTTTGGCAAAGCTGCTCAGCAATGCCATTGCAAAGGCAAGACAGAAGGAGGAAGGGACAGGACTGCTCTGTTGACCGATTGATTGTCACTGACTGACTCTCCTTTTGTTTTTTCTTTTAATTGTAAATGATCCTGCTCCAGTCTTGGCTGAACTATGGCTCATGTGATAAGGTTCCCTTTGGTTGCCTCCCTCATCTTCTGGCTAGCAGTGACTCAGCAGACAGCTCTGGTT
Organism: Ramphastos sulfuratus; assembly: GCA_013399055.1. Classification (NCBI taxonomy): domain Eukaryota; kingdom Metazoa; phylum Chordata; class Aves; order Piciformes; family Ramphastidae; genus Ramphastos; species Ramphastos sulfuratus. Next base: position 121,088 of record WBNM01025952.1, on the reverse strand, counting down.
CATTAGCGTTGGCAGCATTCCAGAGTTTCTGGTACTACAAAGATAAACCATTTGAGAACATAGAAGGCACACAGTTTTCTTTGGGGTTTGATCTGTTGCCATGCTCTTTACATTCAACTCCAGTAATTTTTTTTTTTTTTTTTTTTTTTTTTGTTGGCTGTTACATGTGAAATCTCTCTTCCCTTTTCCTGTGAAGAACTAGAGCAGAAGCTTTGAGAGATCTTTGGGCCATCCCTCAGCTCAAAGACAGGACAAACAGGTTCTGCAAACCTGATTGTGGATCCTTAATCTGTAATTAAGCCCAAAGAAGGTCTTCCATGCCAGGTGCTTTTTTCCCCTTCCAAATCATATGGTTGACACAATTAAAAATGGTACTTGAAACTTACTTGGGATTTTCTTCCCTCCACCCCCAAACAGCTAAAGATAGTGAGTCACTACGTGTTGTAGGAAGATCCCTGAGACAAGAAGCTCTGAAAATCATCTTTATCTCATTTTACCTCTGATGCTAGAAGTTCCACAAGTTCGTGCTCTCTTCAGTAAGCATCCCACACCTTTTGGTTCAGGCAGAATTTTTCCTCACAAAGAAACTTCCAGGCAGGAAGCTCTTAAGTGTCCACTATGAGAGGATTAGGTTAATTGTCAAGGCTGAAGCAGGGTTATGCTAAATAATAGTGAGAAAAATTCAACAAGAGTGCAAAATAAAGTAAATTAAAAAAAAGGGGGCAAATTAGCTTCTAGAGCTTGCAGAAGTGATAAAATAAGCTTATTATGAACAACAACAAAAAGAAAGTTACTTCTTTTTGTGTATGGGTAGGTGTTAGCTAGCAGCAGGTGACAGAAGGCTTGGAGACATTGGAAGAACATCCTCTGAAGACCAGGTGAAAGAGGTTGGAAGCAGCAAAGTGTTTTGCTCAAGGGTATTATAGGAGAGGTCTGTTTAGTGTGACTAATGGCAGTTGACTTAATAGCACTCTGAAAGGATGGGTTGGGATGGGATGTGTCCAGAGACAAGGATATGCAGTACCTATTTGTTTCCATATAGGAAGGAGCCAGTTCCTTTCCTTCTCTGAAGAACTATGAAGGAAGCGCACTGCTCCTTTATCCCTCTCTGCCACCATCTGCAGCGTGGCCATCCACGTGTGCCTTCCAGTTGGATTTCATATTGGGTGAGCTGTACTTGCTCCAGCTCCCTCAGAGTCTCTTTGGCAGTAATTCTGCAGTGCTGCATTACTCATACTTTGATCTAAATGCAGCTGATGGCTAGGTAAGACTCTCCCAAAGAAAGAAAAGAAATCCAGCATCAAGAAGTAAGGATTTCCACATTATCTTCCAACTCTTTTGACTATCCCATAAGCTCATAATCTCACATATAGAGGTTTACTGCCTAAGACTTGCAGGTTTCCCCTAGAAAAAATGTTTTTCACCATTCACCTATCAGTTACAAACCAAAGGAGTTATGGGGGAAGCTAGAAGCATTTTTCATGCCTGCTTTCCCTGGTGCAAATTTGATTCAATGGACTTCTTAACATTTGTGAGATTAAACATCTGTAGCATTGATGAAAATGGATAATGAACTATGAAATTGCTGGCATAAAGTCCATAACCAACTCAAAGCCACACCCAGCCTTCCTGCTAACAAAGGCAGAGCTAACTGGATGAGAAAATGCAATTAAATGCAAGGGTTTTGAAATCAGTTGTGAGTTCCACTTAGGCAGTTTCTCAATGCAAAAACACAGGCTTTTGTCCTCCTCTTCACAGAATAATAGAGAGCAGAGGAAAAGAGAAGGAGCATTTTTTTGATGGCTTCCCTCTTCTAAAACATCCTGTCTGGTTTTTGACACCAGTTTCAAAAATGTAGTGTGACTTTCATCTGAGCTAATAAGATGGGATTATTCCATTTGCCTTTAACAAGCAGTTACTTAATGTGCAATCCAAGTATAAACTCTTTGATTAATGAGGTGTGGAAGTGGAAAAGAAATGTTTTGATACTTGTGTTTCTGTAGTTGTCCTGAGTGGTCCCCATCTGATTGTCATGCAGTGTGAATCCCAGTGCCTCATGGAGATTAAGAAGACTGTAGAACATGTCAGCACGGAAGAGAAGCTGCAGAACTCAGAAGTGGGCTTAGTGAACTTGTTTTGCCTAATTCTGAGCTCCTTCAACCACTGTAGATCAGGCATGTGGTAAATACAGCTAGGTTCAGGAGGGCAAGGACAGACTTCAGAATAAACAAGAGAAAACCAAAAAAAGGGTAGCAGAGGAGTGGTGTGATGGGAAAGCAAGCTGGAAGGGGGTTCACGGGGGAGTACAGAAACACTGTGGGGAATCTGTGCTTGGTAGGATTTGTGCAAGGAAAGAGCTGGGAGGTACAGAGGTGCATTTGTCACTGTTGCATGCTGCTGGTTTCCTCAGAGCTCAAGACACGCAGGAGGGCAAGATGGGCACCGTCTCCTTTCCTCTGAGCTGATTTCACAGCTTGGTTCATTGCCCAGACCTTCACAGGTGCCTCAAGAGCCTGCAAAACCTTCACCTTTTTGAATTTGTCAGCTTTTATTTATAGCCAGAGTCACAGTCAAAGACAGAAAAAAATGTTTGACAGCTGTGTCAGCAGCAGGTTTCTGCACTGCCATACACTGAGATGCAGCTGTCAGCTGCTGGACATTTAGACTACTGGCATGGTAAGGAAAGGTGACAGGTTGCAGCTCATCAGATTCCTAGAGGGCACGTTGGAGCAGTGAAGGCTTCCATGCAGAGATGGCTGCTTTCTATTAGGCTCAGAACATGAGGTTCATTTCAAATCCTCCTGAAAACAGAACATCTACTGTACAGGAGATGCATTGTACCCATCACAGGCCTCTGTTCTGTGAATTCCTGCATCCTGGAATATCAGTTCCTTGAGGAATGTGAATATATTTTAGGAAGCCTGGAGAGGAGAAAGCTCCAGGGAACCCTTACATCAGAGCCTTCCAGTTTGAAGGGGGCTACAGGAGAGCTGGAAAGGGACTTTTTACAAAAGCATGCAGTGACAGGATAAGGGATAGTGGCTTCAAACTGGAAGAAGCTGGATTTAGATTAGACATTAGGAGGAAATTCTTCCCTCTTGAGGATGATGAGACGCTGGAACAGATTGCCTGGAGAAGTTGTGGAGGCTCCATCCCTGAAAGTGTTCAAAACCAGGCTGCCTGGGACCTTGGGCAACCTGGTCTAGTAGTAGGAGGTGTCACTGTGCATGGCAGAGGGGTTGGCACTAGATGAACTTTAAGGTCCCTTCCAAACCATTCTGTGATTAGGAGAAGAACCTAGCAGTCCCACCACAGTTATTCAGATGGCCAGACAGCTGAGGCTTGTGTCAGTCTCCTTGTGGGAAGCATCCCCTGCCTCAACACAGAGTCTCTGTTTTACATTAGGCAGTTAGCAGACTCTACTTCATTAATGGTACCAGTTCAATCTGTCAGGAATTTCAGGAGGTCAGTGGCAAGGCTGATGTGAATGAGAGAGTTTCCTTGTTTATGTATTTACTGAGTAAAATGATGCCAGGATTACAATGGCAAGTAAACAATGTGTCATGTTGGAGCTGCTTCTTGTATACCCTCTAGAAAGGCAACTTGTCTGGATGGTTTAGGCCCACTCCAAAATACTGCTGTGTTGGGAGGTTCAGGTTATAATATTACAGCCCTTATTGATAAATTTTATCTTATCTTTTTCTCTCCTATTCCTAATTTACAGGGTGCTGTTGCAGACCCAGTACAGACAAAATGTCCAGCAGGGGTGGAAAGAAGAAGTCCACCAAGACTTCCCGCTCCGCCAAGGCTGGGGTGATCTTCCCTGTTGGAAGGATGCTACGTTACATTAAGAAAGGCCACCCCAAGTACAGAATTGGTGTTGGTGCTCCTGTGTACATGGCTGCTGTACTGGAATATCTGACTGGTAGGTTTGGCTGAACCATGTCAAAAGGAAATAACAATGCAAAGTAAAGCCTAAAAAGATTTTCTGATGACTAAAAAAGTTTTAGCTGAAGTAAGTGCTCTGCTGATCACAAACTGAGCCAAAACCAAAGGTCCCCCACCCCTGCCTCAGAGCTTTGCTGGCTTTTGTACCTTGCAGCACTGGATTTGCTTTGACCTGTTGCAAACACTCTTCCACATGAGCAGTCAGAAGAATTCCTACCAGTGCCAGTGCGTGTGGACTGGACCTGTGGCGCTGCAGTCCTCCCTGCTCCAGTGTTGTGCCCGATGGTTTTGTCTGGGTTGTAATTGTCTGTCAAGCATATACATTCCTTTGAAACAGGGCTGAGGTTGCTTACAGTGTTGTTTAAACATTTTTGTTCAATGTACAGATCATTTGGGAGCCTCCATAGGCTGTTTGCAATTTGCTTGGCTGAGTCTGTGTATAAATGCAGACTTTGCTTAGATAGCCCAGATCTGCTTGCATTTGTAGTCCTCTTTCATCTCATCACAATGAGACCACCTTAAATAATTATCACAGTACCTTCTTGAGGCACAAAACTATTTTTTTTACTCACCATTTAGTAAGAACCCTCAAAGGAAGTAAATGCTTTGCCTAAAGTCATACACAAGCAGATGTGCAAGTTGACATCTTTATGTAGCGGTTCTCTCAAATGAGACTTTAAATGTTGTAAATTTACCTCACAAACATTACAAAAGTAGTCTTCAAACAGAAAATTAACCCCAGCTGTAACAGCAGCAACACGTGGGCTGACTGCAGTATTGGTTTGCTTAGCAGAACAATAAATTTTAAGAAGTGTGCAAGAGCAGCCCCCTCAGTTCAGTCATGTTCATGTGGCCAGACTGACTTACAGCAAGTAGCTGAAGGCTGGGGGCTAGCAGAAGGCACAAATGCTGGGTGGGTTACTCTGGAGGCAGATTCTAGCAGAAAGCCCAAGAGCTAAATGGGTTACCGTCTGGAGGAAGATTCTGTTAGCATGAGTAGGAAAAAGCTTGAGCTGGAGTTCATTTCTCAGAGCAGTTTCTCTTACCGGTGCCTCTGCTGATGTCAGTGTTGTGGCTGCAGCAGGTTGGAGAGTTTCAAGGGACAGTTGTCTCTAAGCGACAGTGCCGAGCCCTGAGGAAGGGAAACACTGTTCTTGACATAAGCACAAAGCACCAAAGTGTGTGCTTTAACTTTGCTGAGAGTATTTAGAACCAACCTCACCTGACTCCTAAGAATTTTAGATACATCTTATAGTGGATATTGACATGGCAGAGCAGAAATAGGATGGTTTGGTTTTTTTTATGGAGGGCTGCTTCTTCTACTGAAGAGGCAGATTGGTAACACTAGAGAATAATGAAGAGTGCTTGTTTTCTGTGAGGGATTCATGCTACTTGATGGATTTTTCTGTCATCAAATATCCTTCTCTTACCTTTTTTTCCTTTGTTCATGTTTGTAGTTTTGTTTACTCAGGCCTTTTCTTTCAAAGAGTGCTTTTAAATTTCCTAGCTGGCCTTAAAATTAACGTTTCCTTCAGCTGGGTTTCTGCTTACAGCAATAACAACTCAAATAAAATGCTTCTTAGGGTGAAGGGTGCTTTGAATGTGCCCTGTTAAAGGCAAGGAACAATACAGGTGAGCTTATGGCACTGCTAACGAGCAGCACATGTTATGGGTAACCGGTTTGAAGTGTTTACTGAGGCACTGATGGTTTAGGCAGCTGAGAATAGGCTGGGGAAATAAAGGTGTTTCTTTAACTGCTTTGCATCTTGGGGAGGTGTCTGAATAGGTAAACGAGAAAAAAGGCCAAAAAAAAGTTTCACACATTGCTGCTTTAGGAAGAAGAGAAAAGGAGGGGGAAAATACCTTTTTTTTTTTTTTTTTTTTTTTTTTTTTCCCTCCCCAATCTTTCCTTGAAATATTTTGAAGCTGTTCTGGTTTAGTTTTTCCTCCTCTGAAAGCCAGGTAGGTAGTGCTAATATCCTGTACCCAGATTTGCTTTCCTTTTCATACATAGATGCATCTCAAAAGCACAAATACTCTTCTTTCCATACTGGCTTAGTAGCAGCTTTAAGACTGCTTGAGTCTGGTGAGATTTTTCTTTTTCTCCTTTCTGTAAGTTTTTCACACTCTCTGTTAGTGTCATTTTTTTAGCCTTTAATGCTCAGTATGTTTTCGGCACCTCAGATCATTCCTGGTTTTCAATGTAATTCAGGACACTCCCTTGGAATGGGATGCATGGAGATCTTTGGGTCGTGGAGGTTTTTTTACTTCTAGAAGTTACTGCTTCACAAAAGCAGAGAAATCCTGACTTCTCTCCAGGAGAGTTCTAAGGATGCTCATTGCCAGCACATGATCTGAGACTAAATCAAAGCGCTTCAGCCATTTCAAAGTAAAAGCAGGAACGTGACATAATAGGAAGGGGAGCCTGTGAAGTGGCATGCTAATAAATTGGCCAAATAAAAAAGCAGCCCTGTGCATCCAGGAAGGAGAGGGAAATGTCAAATATCAAAAGCAGTTGTAGGAGAGAACTTCAGAAAAGCCTAAGAGGGGAAATGGCAGTGACATGACCTGAGAGAAAGGACCCTGCTCAGATCTGAAAACTGGTTCCTGCATGTGCAGAGCACAGCCCTGCCTCCAGTCCTTCAGGAGATGAGGTGCTAGGTTTTGCTGACCTCTGCTGAAGTTTAACTCTGACGTCAGGCTGGAATTAGCCCATAATGTGCTCAGGTCTGGGATCTTGGTCTGAGTCAGTTTGAGATTTGAAGTTGTGTAATGCTTCCAGCTGTCCAGACCTGGAGTTGTGCTCTGGATCCATCCACAGCTTTGTGCTTTGAAGGTGACTTCCTGTTCCCATGAACGTGAAGTGAAAATGCACATTCTGTAATTTCTTGTCGGGTGTGGGACTTTAGCCTTCTTCAGTCTGTGCCCAACAAAGTGCTTTTTCAAACCACTTTGCTGCCCTTGTGTGCTAGTGCAGTTACACATAAGTCAGCTCCACAAGCAGGGACAGCACTGTCTGAGCACACAGGAGTTGGTCTGGCTGCTTCAGTTGCTGTGGACTAAAAACTCTGTCCTTGCCATGCTGCTTTTCAGCCTCTTGCCTTCTGACAGCTTCCACAGGGGCTGGAGTTGTGTTGTCTATTGTAGTAACTTTAATACAATCATTATATTATTAGATCTACAAATTGAATTCTGGTCTTCAGCTAATAAAGTGGTTTCCCATATCTTGCATTTCAGTATACTTGACATATGAGCAGACTGCAGTGAGTATTCTCCTCCTCTTTCTTGATCACTAAAGGTTCTTGTTACCTGCAAGTCATACCACAGAGTCATGCTCTGATCAGCACACCCAGTGTATGTAGGTTGGTTTCTTAAGTGCACCACCTGCTTATTCTCTGCTGCTTTTCATCTCAGGAAATGACCTGTAAGTAGGCTCCAAGCATGTGTTCCTGAGTGAACTTGCAGACAGTACCTTTGAGCTTGTCAGGTGCTGCAGCAAGCAGATAGATTTCCTTTCTTTGCTCTGAGGGAATAGGATGGATGCTGAAGAACTATAATTCGTGGTTCTGGTATCTTCTTCACAGCAGTGCTGCCTATCTTGCGGGGAACAGGATATTTGATTACTTTCTGCTTATGCTGCAGAACTAATTTTAAGCATTATCAAGCTCTTTAAGCTGGTGAAAAGTTCAGTGCTAGTAATTCCTTTTGTATTCTTTCCTTGTTTTACAATGGCTCACTGCTTGTTTATCTTCCTTTGCTTGTGCTTCAGAAAACCACAGTCCTCTCTTTTCTCTGCGAAGTTGTGCATCAGTATCAGTGTATGTCAAAAACCCCAACTAGGTTAGTCAAGACCACAGACATCACCTGGGACATTGTGGCCATTCAGATTAAGTTGCATGGTTTGTATGTGCCAGGAGCAGTCCAGACATACATGCAATCAGCCATACTCCCTTCAGATGTGTAGCCTGCACCAGTTACAGTTTACTCCAAACTTTCTTACTAACAGAAGGAGATACTTCTTTGCCTTTAAAAGCCAGAAATCTCTCGAGCATATTTAAAGGCAGCACGAAGCAGGCCTGCAAGTCATTTCTGCTCCCCCTTGCCCCCCCATCGTCTTCTCTACACTGTAAATAATTTTCAGTTGCCAAAATGTCACAGCAAATGAGGAGAAGGAGAAGTTTATAAAACAGCAGGAGAACTGGAGTACAGAAGAAATGAGACTTTGATTTATATTTGTCCTGTACCTACTGAAGTGAGGGAGGAGAAAATTCTAAATGTCTGCTTTTGCCATTAGAAATTCTTTTTCCCTGGACTGGATTTTTATTGCCCAGGGTTTGCTGTCGATGGTGCACTTTGTTCAAATGCAGAACAAGCACCTTTGGAATCCCACGGTTAGAATTACATCTGAGGCTGGCTGCTGCTTACCTGAGCTTTTGTTTTCAGGCTCTCTGATGTCACCAGGCTCCCCTAATGGAGGTTCGTGTACTGGAGCTCAGTTTGTTGCATTTTCATCTTGATTAATTTTCGATGTGGAAAGCTTTGTGAAACCAGCTGCCGATTGGCTGCAAAATGAGTCTTTCCTGAGTGCAGTGAGTTCAGCTGCTGTCTTCAGGTGCTCACTTTCTACAGTGCAAGCTGATCGACTTGAACTGCTGCTCACCTCGTGTGCTCTGCTTGCTGCTAAGAATTGTCACAGGGTTACCGAGGAGAGCCACGTTTTGCCCCGTTTGTCAGAGGTGGGCAGGCAGAGGGGAGCCCAGAGGTCTGCAGTGAAAAAGGATTAGGTTAAAAGATTTGAGTTCCAAGCATTCTGAGACTACCATAAATAATGGTCCTTAGGGAGGAATGAAATTCAAGAAGAGAATTAATTGACAGTATCTTTTTGATAGGGTTGAAGCCGGCATTCACCACCAGGATGCCTTCTTGTGTTTAAACAAGCAGCTTTAGAAATGCTAATCCCTATTATAGTGCCACAAACGATGTCCCAACAGGGGTTTAAAACAAATTAGGGGCTTGTAGGACCTGTGCCTTACTTTGAGCAAGCATGAAACCACCTCTTCAGACCCAGTGTGGTTTTAATATGGATTAATGCTGGACCTAAAGCACAAGAAGCAGAGACCTTTTGGAAGTATCAGCACAGCAAAGCTCCTTTGTAACATTGCTCTTTACCTTAGACTTGTGTCATGCTCTCAGGAGGAGTGAGACTGCCTGAATTTAAAGTTGCCATGCTTGTAAGAAGTGCCTCTTTAGACAGAAAACTTTGCATTATTACCAACTGGATGACCAACTTGCTTTCTGAACTTTAAATGTAGGAGTCTGCTTCAGATGCACGTAAATGAAGAGTTTTCTTTCACTGGTATTCACATCCACCTACCACAGAACACCCAAAGTAATAATTCATTTATTTTTCACTTCCTTGTTCTCAAGACCTAGGTTTCCCCCCAAAAAAACAATGTTGAACATGCTATGTAGTCACTCCTGAAGTGTTTCTGTAAAGTAATAGGGGAAAAATACCTGTCAATATTTTTCTTCCACGTAATGCCACTTGTATTTGTTTATAGACACTTGTGTGCTTTGTGGCTTCCATTGCTGGCTTGATACAGAAAGACCTGATGTGGGGCAAAGACTTTGAGACAACAGCAATTTAATGAGTCATAATATTTTCCTCAGTGTCAGAGGCAGTCTCTAATGAACCCCATTTACACCAGCTGTCAGAGGATGTTGAAATAAGCACAGTGCAGATATGAGAGTGTAGCATATATGGATTGCATCAGCTTTGGGCATTGCTTAGCAAAGCCTTTAGCAGTGGTCTTGCACCTCTGTGTAGGGGCATGAGAAGTAGCACACCTTTGATAGATGTATCCTTTTTCTCCTTCAGGCCTGGGTTTTGGAGTCACTTCAGCAAAATCCAAACTGACAATATGAAATCCTCTTCTGTTGGTAACATCAGTATTGGTCACTGAATTTCAGTAGATGATTGGCATCTGCCAATCTTGACTTCTCTAATGTTTGGAAGTCCCAACCACGTGCATGCAAAAGTCAAAGACTAAGGTGGGCCCAAGTCTTGAGTAGCCTCCTGCAGTCTGTAACAGCCAGGCCAAAGCATCCATGCTGCACTTGCTCAAGCACCTTCTTCTGGCAGTCAGATTAATCACATTTGAGTGCATTTCTAAAACAAGTATAAGGGGTTAGCAGTAACAGCAAAGTGAGAGCTGCTGGGGAGAGGGAGAAAAAGAGAAAACAAGTTCACCTGAGTTAGATCAGAGCTCTTGAAGCCAGTGAAGAAGAAAGAGGTTACTTTTTTTTAATTAGTACTCTGGGTGTGCCTGTCGCTGTAAGTCGTATCTGAGAAGAGCTTCACTTTCAGCTTTCCCTGGCAAGTCAGCTCTCATACATTTGCACAGCAATAGTACACCAGGAAATCAAACAATAAATGGGAAGATAAATAACACTGAATCTCTTACCATCATTTGCTCCTTTTTTTTTTTTTAGTATTAAAGTATAGAAAAGAGTCAAAAAGAAGTGTGAGTCAGATCAGAAGTGGAAGTGGCTTTTGAGGCCTGAACTTGAGCTTTATGTAAGCAACAGTCTGTCAGAAACACAAACTTACAATGACTTGGCAAAGCGATCGGTTTCTTCTTTAAGGGGCCTAGTTTTGATACAGCTCAGACACTAAAGACTGGAGGGTTTGGGGTTTTTATCACATCCTAAGAGAGGGATTGCCCTGCTGAGAGCTGAGGTTTCATCAAGGCTTGTTCAAAGCAGTAAAATTCCTTGAATTGATTTTTCACTGCATCAAATTTCCATGACTTTGAACCAAGGCTGAGAACTGTTTTATTGGAATGCACAAGAGGGGAAAGTGTTGTTAAATGATTCTACCTTTGCTCTTGCAACTGCAGATTCCAGGGGGATTGGGTGGAATAAGCAGAGAGAAGAATGCAGGAAACTCTTTAACCATCTCGGCTGATTAGGGTTGATTGGGTTAAAACCTCCTGGAATTATGTGAAATGATTCTGAAGTCAATAAAATGCTGATGGAAGGATGAATAATTTAAAGTACAGTAAACAGACTCCGTGTCATGTAGTTGGCTTTGTAGCAAACGCCTGATTCTCAGTGGAATTGTATCAACATTCATTTTGCTCTGGTTTCTGAGTGTCACTCTCAATTTTCCCTTGAGGAGAGGCTTCAGAATGTTTGGAAACCCCTGACCCGTTCCTGTAGGAACTTGGTGTTCAGAAACTGGCCTCGTGTCAACACATCACCTGGTAGTTGTTAAGAGTTTGATTTTTTTCAAAGCTATGATTTCATCTCCCCAAAGAGAAAGTGGACAAAGGGATTTGATGCAAGTGGGATAGCTTGAAATGTAAAAACACACACACCCCCAAAAAAAGGGCAAAACATTTTGGGGATGAACTCAGACCAGGCTGAGCTGAGTAGTTACATTTTGAAAGGTTTGGCTTGATAAGCCAAAGGCCTTGTGTGTTAGGTGTTTTGTTCCATAATGACTTTGGAATTCAGGAGAACTGAGCTAGAGCACTCTGCAGGAGTGGGAGAAGGCAGCACACTTCTGTCTCCGTCCAGGGCTGCGATTCCTGCTTTGTCTGGGTCCAACAGCAATTTGTTTCCTTTGAACCTTGTGTTGAGTTCTTGTTCCAACATCTGTGAGTGTGGTGAGATGCCAGAGCAAGGCTGTTTGAGGCAGAGCAGTGCCACTGTGAGACAGCAAATGATGGAATTGGGAACTTAGCAGGATGGCCAAGAGAAGACCAAAGAGCAGAGTCTCTGCAGGTAAAGGATGAGGAACTTGCCCTGAAAACTTGCTTCCGGATGTGGTTTCCATGGAGACCTCTGACACTTGGTGGTTGTGTTTGATAGGAAGTGCCTTGAGAACAGCTTTTCCTGTGGTCTTACCTGGGCCTTCAGCACAAAGATATGCAACCTGTTTTCTTTTCCCCTTTACAAGTAGTTAACTGAACTTTTCAAAACCTCAGCAACCAGAAAACCACCACTGTTGGTTGCAGTGTTGAGAACAGGCTCAGACCAGTTTTCACTCCCTATCTCCATCTGCCCATTGCTAAGTGCTGCAGAGGAGCTTTCCGTTTGCTGTGAACAAGAGCTACTTCTAGGCTGACTTTTAACAGAAAGTAACTGTTGGAACTTTCAAGGTCCCTTCCAACTCAAACCATCCTATGGTTCTAAGAACTTGCTTTCTCACCTGAACCATTGACTTTAAAGATGACTGAAAAGAAGGAAAATGTTGATCACCACTCTGTCTTTCAAATGAAGTTGATGCTCATGTTACAGTCAGACTCCTAAGGCATCTAGCCCTTTTCCTGCTGCATACAGCTGGCTGTACATGAATATGGCACACCCTGGCATGGTTTTCCTACTTCATTTTTCTTTTCCTAATTATATGCATGGGGATTTTTTTGTTTGAAATGATTTTAAAGCACAGCAAAAGCTATTTGGGCATATAAAGAGTATCTCTTAGTATTAAACTAAGATTTCAATATGTAATAACTGAAACATGACACCTTCAACAGCTCATAATGTTGAATAACTTCTATATTTTCTTTATTTAAAACCTCCTCAGAGGTTTTGGTGTTCAGCAGTCGTGCAAAGCATGTCTCATAGTTGCCTTTTGCCTGAGTGGTGCTGGTGTAATTATTCTCTAGAGGGGAAATGCCTTGAGTAAATATCTGAAAGGAATAGACATTATGCAACTTCCATCCTTTCTGTGAGGCCTCGTTTTGCTGAAATGGTCTTGTTTTGGTCTTCTGGCTGGGTAAACACAGGCTGAGTGAATCCTGATGTCATGGAAGTTTTTAGGACTTTCTTTTGCCTCAATACTTACAAACAAATCTTTCTCTCTTGACCTGTTTTGGCTGCAGGAGTTGATTTTTTTGTATGTCTGTTTCCTTTCCCTCCACTGGAAGTTTAATGAAACAGAATTCTTCAATGGCTTAGACCTTTGAACCAGGTAGAATGGCACTCCCAAAAGTGGGTCTGACCTAAGAATTCAGATCCAGTCTCAATTTTAAATACCTTTTCCCACCCCCTACCATTTCCAGCTCCACACCTAAATCCAGAGTGATTATTCTGGAGGTGTGGGTCAGCTCCCTTAGGGAGAGAGCAGGATTTTCATCTAATTTGAAGCTGATTTCAAACCTGGAGGAAACACCATTTACATTTTTAGAATTAAAGTTGGTTTATGCAACTGTCAGAGTAAAGCTGGCTGCAAGCAACATCCAGGCAAGTAGTCCAGATCCAGAAAGTCCTCATTTCTAGGATTTGTAAGGGCTCTGTTCTGTTGGGTCTGAATTAGGTTTGTCAGTGCTCAATCCAAAAGCTGTTGCCTGTGTTGGCTTCAGCTCCAATCCCTCCTCATCCCCTGTTTTTAACTAGGGGAGAATCCTCCCTTGACCAGACTCTCTGCACAGCAATGTTTTGCTGTTCTTTGTGCTGTGGTCTCTTTGTGTGTTTGATTATTATTGGAGAGCTGAGGAGAAGGCCAGAAGAAAAATTCCATCTTCTATGCCCTCCTCCTCCTGCCTCCCTCTCCCCAGGCTGCTCTCCTGTGGTCCCCACTGGCAGTGCAAAGCGTCCTGTTCCTGCAGGGGAAGTGGGGTGCCTCAGCTTCCCTAAAGGACCATTAGAGAACTGTAATTTCAAAATGAGTTTCCTGTCCAAGGAAGAGGGCTTAGCACTTGTAAGAACAGTTCTCCACTGTACAAGGCAGACATTTTAGTTTTATGAGGAACAAATAAAACATTCCTCTGTGCTTTACAGGCATCACACTTTCTTAGAGCCTTTAGTTACCGAGCGAGCTGTCTGCACAGTTGGGCCGATGGGCTGCAGAGAATAACACGGCCTGACTGTTCAGCACTGCCCCGTGCAGTAAAGAAGCAGAGGTGGGGGAAGCAGAGGCAAACCCAAAAGGAATCTGCTGTTGGCAGCAAACCTTTGCCATGCTTTTCAGACAGTAATAAAATGCGAGATATGAACAAAACAACTCCTGACCGGGAGAGGTGAAGATGGTGGCGTTGGTACAGCCACAGGGAATCCTCTGAGGTCAGTGGGGGTGTGCAGGGTGTGACCAAGAGCACAGCTTGTCCCTTGGAAGGTGTTAACAGCTCTGCTGTCACAACAGGCTGCACACAAGCTGGGGCTCCTGGCTGAGCTGTGGGCCTTCAAGTATGTGAAAAGGATTGTGGCAGCTTACAGGAGTTCATCGGAGGTGTGGAGAGCACAGGCAGGTTGGCCTTACCCTGCTAATCCTTCTTGAAAATGAAATTACAGCAATTGTTGTCAGCATGAAATGTTGAGGCACTTCTGGGGGCTTAGACTTAATATTCTGTCTCGCCTTATAATGAAGTTAATTGTGCACTTTACAGAACACAGCAACAGTGAAAGCCCAGCAAAACCCTCTCTGAAGTTTAACTGTAGGACATCCAGAGGCAGCTGTAGCTTTTCCAGTAAGTGTCCCACGAGCTTGTTCTGGGACTTGAGATGAAAAAGAATTGGAGAATCATGTACATTCAGTCTGAGGAAAAGCTGCAGTCTGTGCCATGTAGCATTACTCAAGATTTACTATGTGTTATGGTAAAGGTATGTGGTCAGGTGGGCTTTGTGAGCTTTGATTTCGGTCTTTTTCATTTCTCAATTCATGTCTTAATTCAGCTCTGTTTGCCTCTAAAGCAAGCTTGTGGGGAGAGCTTTCGTGAGGCAGTCAGTTGTTAAATGTGAAGTCAGTCTCATGCCCTACTCTACTGTTACATTCTAATAGATTAGTGTGTAATAGATGGAAAAAAGACTTTTTCTTTTCATTTTGCCTTTCTCCAGATGTTAGCAGGTTTGCAAAAGGAAGTAGACCAAAAAGCAATAGTGAAAGGCAGCCTGTGCAGAGAGGGAGATGAAAGGTTCTGTCTGATGCAGCCAGCACCAGCACTGAGCTGCCAAGGCAGATAAACACGCTATGACACTTTTTTTTTTAATTATCCCCCAGGCTTTCTTGTAATTAATTGCATTCTTTGCCTAAGGCTTGCTGGGTTGAGGAGGGGTAAGTTAGCAGGTAATGCTTTGGCCTTTCACATCACAGAGCCTTGCAGGGGAGCAAGTTCATCTTCCCTGATCCCAATCAAAGCCATCGTGAGCGTGGCTGTTAAATGTGTTTTGACAGGACTGGAAACTTCTTCGAAGGAGATAATCCACTAGGAGTAAACAAACATCATTCATCAGTTGGTTTTTTTTTTTTTTTTGGGCAGAAACTTCTTTTCAAATAGAAGGGGAAAAAAATCCTGAAGTCAGTGTAGCAGCAGTTTGTATTTTTAGTGCCCTGGCTTGGCTGGGTGCTGACATGGTTCCATAAGGGGAAAAATGAGAAACAGAGAGCAGTGTCTGTTCCAGTCATGAGAAAGTGGAAGTGATGTGAGCCAGAACTCAACAGTTATGACAAGTTTGAGGGGATAAAAACCCTATCGTGTTTGTCCATCTGATACTCTGTCACCTGATAGGAGAGGGATCTGAGGACATGAGCACACAGCAGCCTTGAAAAGAAGGCTGAGAAGTCAAGGATCTAAGGGAACTGCTTGGAAAGGATTGAAAATAAACACAGTATAGACCACAGCACTTGCAGTGTGCATTCACCCTGCACTGATTAGACACACAAAAAGAAAACTGTAATTTTAGAGCTCGGTATCTGTGGAGGGCATTCTCCAGCAGTTAGGAACTGCAAGATCTAATTCAGCTCTCCTTGGCTGGCTGCTAAGTAACACATTGATTTCTCTTAATGATCCCAGTGTAATTAAAAGAGTTTTTTTACTTTTTTCTCAGCGGAAATTCTGGAATTGGCTGGAAATGCAGCAAGGGACAACAAGAAGGGTCGAGTCACTCCTAGACACATCCTGTTGGCTGTAGCAAATGATGAAGAATTAAATCAGGTAAGAAAAAACTCGGCTGTGTGAGGGCCAGGATTTCCTTTAGGGCTTTTTAAATTGTCTTTCCATACAGCTGAGTTGTAACTCAAGACCTCAGCTTACTGAGTAGCCCATCAGGAAACCGCTCATTCACTCACGAGCATGCTGCCTTTGTAACTACAGCATTCAGCTCAAGTTTATCTTTCAGGACTCTTAATGTGTAAAAATGCAGTGGAGAAGCAAGGTGACATTTGCCCACATTGTCACAACCTCCTCTGTTAGAGTGGGATGTTGCAGGAACTCTACAGACATGGAGACAATCTTGTAGGTGCTTTGCTCTGTTTGGATTTGTTTCCCCCTTACGCAGCTGAAGGACTCAGCTGAAGGACCTGTTCCCATTGAAGTCTGTCTGTGTGACCACAGAATTAAGAGCTCTGGAACTCTGCAAGTCTGTGTCCTTTGCAGATTTCAAGATGTCTTGAACTTGGCCCAGAAGAAGTTGGCCATTACTGTTAGTGCTGTGGTGTTAGCCAGAGGCACTGGCTGGGATTAGTGTACCTTTGTGTGAGGTGCTGTAAAAGACATGTCTGAAAAGATACTTTTTTCCCAGCCAGTGTATCGTGATGGGACAGGAAAAAAAATGTATCCCCAAACCACACTCCTCTTGGCTTTGTGTGAAATTTGATCATGCTTTCCATTCATCATCCCTTTGTAAGCTTGGAGCCTCGCTCAGCTGTGGCTGGGGAGCAGTAAGCACAAATCAGGCGGTGGAAGTACCTGAGGGACTTTGATGTCACCATTTGTATCCTTCCAAATAGTGAATCAGACCCAGCGAGGTGTATAAAAATTGGGGCAAAGTGGGTTTTAGTACAGAACATGAGAGATCTCACCTCTGCTTTTAAAGGTTTGAGTGAACTGCACGCTTTTGAGTAGTGATCTGCTTTTCTTCACCACATAAAGGAGGGGGTTTTGTTGAAGTTTCTTTGGTGTCCTGTGTCTCTCACACAGGCTGCTCTGCAAAGCCCTTGTGGCTGGGGCTGGCCTCCTTTTCCAGTAGCTGGATGACAGTCTTTGTTCCGTGGCTGCACAGAAATGGGGCTTGTGTGAGCCCGAGAGATGCTGACAGTGAGAAGCATTTGTGCAGGCAGAATGCATTTTCCCTTTACAGTCTGGTGCCTGATCAGCTTCTTTTCATACCTCTGGTGTCCCTCCTCAAGGGCAGTATCCTGAGAGACACACAAGAACCTGTCACAACTTGAGGCACTGCCTAGAGTTTGCAGTTTTCTGTTTATTGGGGAGCTGCTGTTGGAGTTTGTCACCTGCAGCTTGTGTTGTTTGCCCACCAGTTATTGAAAGGGGTCACCATAGCCAGCGGTGGAGTGCTGCCCAATATCCATCCAGAGCTCTTGGCAAAGAAGCGGGGATCAAAAGGGAAACTGGAAGCCATCATCACTCCACCTCCAGCAAAGAAGGCAAAGTCTCCATCACAGAAAAAAACAGTAACAAAGAAAACAGGAGGGAAGAAAGGGGCAAGGAAATCCAAGGTAGAGTCCTCTGCTTGTTTTGAACCCAAACGAGCTCATGGGCAGCAGCTGTGGGGAGCATCCTGGGGGGGTGATGTTCTGGGTGTTGGGAGCTGTAGTGGCTCCAGCAGAACCATAAGCAAGTGCTGAAGGAGGAGTGCTGCCCTCTGCCCAGGATGGCTGGAAGCCTGGGGAGCCTCAGAAGTGGCACTGGCACAGGCACAGCCAAGCTGAAAATCCTCTGCACAAACAGTTGTGCTGCCTCCAGCCTGTGCCCACTGAACAAGAAGGAAGATGAGAGTGTCTGGGGGCTTTATCAGTTGTGCCTTACTGGTACCTTGCTTGGGCTTTACTCAAGTATTGCTGTGTGCCTACAAGAAACAGGGAATCTGGGTGTGTTTTTCACAAGTTGAGTCACACTAAAGCAGCATTTGGCAGTTTTAAGTCCAGAAGAAAACCAGCCCAAACCATTGCACCTCTGCATCTCTGCTTCTGTCTACTTGGTCACTCTTCTGATTGTTTCACAGTTTTGTTTTTCAAGCTGTTGAATTTTGTGTTTTCCCCCAGAACACCTAGTAGCTGCCATTTCAAGTGCAGTGCTTCTAGTAACCATGCACTAATAATTTCCCTAAATCTGGGAATTTTTTTTTTTCCCTACTTGATTACAAAAGCAGGAAGTCTGTTGTGGGGTTCTGTTTTTCTTCCACACAATAAACTGTATTGTCTGCTTACTATGTTGGTATTTGGCTAACAGTAAACTCCTGGGGAATTGAAATGGGACCCATGAAAATCTAATTTTCAAAACATTTGTGCAAAGCAAAGCATGGTTACAGCTTCTGGAAGCACACACATACTCCCTGCATCAACCTCCTTTGGCTTGCTCAGCCACAGATGTAGTCTTTGTACTTGGAAGGGGACAAAAAGAGAGCAGCGCCTTGCTCAGTATTCCAGGTGTGCTTTTTAGCTTCAGCACTGATGTTGCTGAGGCACCAAATACTTGTCTGAAACCACAGTTTTATTGAAAATATGAAACAACTTTTGTCACTAGCTGGGTTTAGAACCACAGCAGTCATTCCCTGCCTTCATCAGACATCCTTTTCAAAACGTTCTTGAGTCTTGTTTTCATTCAGTAAATCAATTCAGTCCTGAAAGCTGCCATTTTAATTCAGTACAAGTGCTGGCTGAGGGCATCTCCTTCTCCCCCTGTGCTTTCACTGCAGATAAAGGAGGTGATGATGTTAAACAAGACAGAGAAAACTGCTCAGCCTGTTTCCTACTGCTAGGCAGGTGGAAAGCAAAGTTACTCTGGCACCAGCTCTAAGGACAGACAGATTTCAAAGCAATCTTTGTAAGGAGAAGTTTGTGAAATCTGGCAGCCTCTCCCTTCCCTGAGAGAGAAGGTTTGCACTCTGGCACGTCTGTTTTTGTCTGGGAATGAATGCCTGCCCACACACACAAATTGGTGCATTATCTTGCTCCACACAAGGTATTAGGAAAGTCTGAGGCTGTTACATGTTCCATGCAAAACTGCAGAGCAGGGGTATCTGCACTGTGCACTGGCAGGGGCAAGAGAAGGCTTCTGGAGAAGTGCAGGCACCGAGGCACTTCTGACTTCAGCTGTGGTCAGTCCACTTAGTTGGACTGAAGGGTAAACTCCAAATGCCAGTGGCTGCACTGGCATTTTATAGCTTGGTGAGCATTTATGGCACGTTATATATCTCAGTGTTATTAAAGTGCTTTTCTCTCAGCCTTGAGTTAACTAATTCACTGCATTTTTGGAAGAAGAAGCAGGGAGAAGTGAGCAAATCAGCCAGTGCTGACAGCACAACAGAGGGGACTCCTGCAGATGGCTTCACCGTGCTGTCCACCAAAAGCCTGTTCCTTGGCCAGAAGGTATGCTCCTGCAGTTTTATTACTCAATACCTGGTTTTCAGTGCTGCTTAGGGAACCCCTTTCCCACCACCCCCATCTGCCCCTGACACCTAGGTATGATGGGCATTTCCCCAGCGAGCGCTGGAGGAGGGCTCTGATGCTAGTTTGTGAGCAGAAATCTGAAACAACTTACAGATCATCTAAAAAATGCAGGCCTGAGCCTTCCTGTGGCTGCACAGTGAAATACTCACACAGAAGGGGAGGCTGTGTGCTCATAAGCTGGCTCCTTATTCCTGAACACCATAATGGTTACAGCTAAGCTCCTGCCAAGGAGGAGAGGATTCCAAGAATAAAATGTCTTTTTCCAAGGAGCAGCCCACTTGATGTGCTGATGTAAAGGACTCCCAGGTTTTTATCAAAACCTGTTCCAGACCTTTGCTGGTTTTCTGTTCTGCTCTTATTTACACAAGTTAATGCTGTGTCAAAATGAAAGATGCTTTTATCAAAAGCTAGAAGTCAGCAATCCCTTTTTTTTTCCCCCCGTGAACATGCTCTGGGACATGGGGTGGCTTAATACAAATACAGATCTCCTTAAGGAGAGGATGCACTTAAAGAGACAATTGACTTCATGAATTTGGTCCTGGCTTGGAACCTGCCTTTAGCTCCTGATAGAAAATTTTGTGAAGTGGAACTGCATCTTTCTTCTATCATTCAGTAACCAGATCATTGTGCTGTAAGTCACAAAAGATGAGCCATTGTCCATCGTGGAATGTATCTCCTCTGAGTCATTTTTCTTTCCTGCTGAGGTTGTTCTCCATTTATCCTGCCACAGTTTGTTTGCTCAGTTTAACATGCATGAGAGCCATCTTAATTTTTTTGCAAGATTCCTGGTTCCCCACATTTAATTTTAGAGCTAGAGCTAGATTGCTGCTCGGGTGGGGGTTTGTTGTTTGCCTGCTGCTAAGGGAGTGGGCTTGAACATATTTTCAAACACACAAGAACTCCAAATATATAACCTACATTCCTATTTCAAGGAAGGTCAGACTGGGACCTGCTTCTGAACTGCTTTCAGTTGCCATAGGAGACCTGTGCTAAGACTTAGCACTGTTCCAGCAAGAGTGACCCAGCAAACCAGTGAGGCTTTGCTGTTGGGCTCAGTGGCAGAGAATCACGAGCTGCAGGACTGCCTTAAGCTGTGATGAGCAAAGCCAGTGACTGCTGTAGAGCTTTCCAGTGAGTAACTTGTACTGGGAAATGGCCTGGCTGGCTCTCTCATTCACTTGGCATGCAGCTCCCTCCAAAGATTCCTTGTACAACATGTCCATCCCCATCCTGGTTCACTGTCCTGCACATGAGAAGCCAACAGCTGGCCTGTACTTGGAACACAGTGCACGGAATTAAAAGAAGAATGAAATCCCCTTTGTTTGCTGTGAGGGGACACTCCAAAGGAAGCAGATTCTTCTCCAAGGGTTAGAAAATGCACAGGTGCTGCTGAAATGTGGCCAGTACAGGTTAGAGTTTGCTTTTGAATCCCTCTGAGAAACTCTCTTCAGAGGCCACGAATGGTTAGCTGGAAAAGTGAGCTGTGTCTGACAAGGAGAAGCATTTTTCTAGATGACGTTATGTGTGAGCTCACTGAGTCTTCCCCTGTTTGAGCTGGTGCTATCTTAATGCCTCTGTTACCATTTTACCCCCAAACCAGCACATTCAGACCAGCCTAAATTCTTTTAAGAGTGAAAATGTGGAAAGCAAAGAATGCCAAAACCCTTTGCACTGTAGTTACTTAACATAAAAAGAACCCAGAAAACCTGGCACTGGCTGACTCCTAGATGTGTTTTCAGACCATTCCCCAGAAATTCTCTTCTGAACTATCAAAATAATTTGGATTTTCTTGTGATAAAAAAGGCAGAGATAAAACTTTAACTCCTGGGATCAGTAGGAGCTGAATGCTTCCTCTCTCCTAACTCTGAGGTGTGTTTCGTCAGGCCAGGAGGCTGCAAGGTGTGCCAGGCTGTCTGCTGCTGCCTGCAGACTGTCACCTCGTTGGTGGTACTGGTTGTTAGTTGTTTAAGAGGCACATGGGAAGCTCAAATGGCTGCTGTTTGATTTGGAAGTCTACAAATTGAACATAACAATTCTCTATCAAACTCTAGTGACTGAATCAGTGCAATGCTGCCCTTAGCCATTCCTACAGGCAATTGCTGTTTAAAAAGATAATGTTGATTCTGAAAAATCTTTATCTGAGTTGAAGCCTCATGCTTAACAGGAAAAAAAAATCACCTTTCCTGGAGCTTTCTGAAATTAGTGCCACATGGTACTCCTAAATATAATGAACAGGGAGTTTTCTTCAGCATCAATTCTGGGCAGTAGTGCTGCAGTTCAGTTCCTTGGACCTGGGGATGTTGTGTTTTCCAAGAGAGTCTGGAGGCAGAAGCTGTTTGCCCCTTTGAAGGAAGATCCTGTTCTGTTCAGCAAAGCCTCACTCCTTTAAACAGAGTTTTGAGGGCAGGAGAAATCTGCTCATCTCTCAGGCAGGGATGACAGTGTTCAGGTAGAGGCCTGGAAGCCATGGCTCCTAGCTTCTGCTTTCAGCTGCTTCAAACCAAACAGCTCTGCAGCTGAGAGATGTGGGGCAAACCCCTGCAGAACACAGAAAGAGGGATCAGAGTCACCAATAAACTGAACAAAATTTGCTTAGGAAACATCCTCCAGTCTCCACAGCACAGTCTGTTGGTGTGTGCATGTGTTCTGTTGTTGGTTTCTTTATTTCAAAATTCATGAAGTTCCTTTGAACATTTTGGTTTGATTTGAGTTGACTTTTTGTTGGTTTGTTTTTGTTTTAAACAGCAGTTGCTTGTAGTCAAACTCAAGACTCAAACTCAAGTATGAAAAACTGCCCATGTGAGAAGAGAAGATTCTGAGCTGTTTGGAAAGCAAGCTTAGATTTTATTGCAAATTCCCAAACTCCAAACTGAGCAACACTCCTTTTCAGCCAGAACCATCCTGTTCTGGGAGAGCATAGCCTGCTCAACAACACATGCAAACTGCAGGCTCTTCCAAAGAAGGTCAATTCATGTCCTCACGTCAGTGAGACCGAAAGCATTTAAATACCTGGACACTGGCCCTTTCACCTCTGCTAGTTACGTGAGTTGGCTCTGCTGGTGCACTCAGATAGGCAAGGAGAGGGTGTGAAGAGCTGAGTTTACAGGCTGTGGATTACAAACCCAAGAGAGAGAATGCAGTTCTTGGTAAGATAAATTGCCATGCCACACGTGTCAGGCTTCATAGGGTGAAACCAGCAGGCTTTGGACTAGAAGGGAATCCTGGCTTAATTGCAGCTGCCTTCAGGACTTGCAGAAAGGAAGGAGAAGCTCCTCTTTCCTAGCTGCTCTCCATATTGCCTGAGCAGCTGCTGAAGCCATCCTTGGCAAGGCATGCTGTAGAAAGAAGCATTGTTTATGGTGCAGATACTGCACAGCCCCATAGCAAAGGGCCTGGTAAATAGTTTTGCGCTCTGAAGTGATTGAAGTTTTAGCAGTAATAAACTTGATGCACATGAACTAAGACTTCCCACAAAGGGGTGCCCCAGCCCCCTGGCTATCTGCCCTACCTGTCAGCCTGCTGCCAGTTTGACTTGTGCCAGGTTTGGCCTTTGCATCCAGCTGCTGCAACTGATGGAGCTGTTGCTGTGGTGTGGGTCACCTATTGTGAGCAGACACCCAACTGGCTGTAGTGAGCCAAGTGCTGCTATCACTTTGCACCTCTGAGCACTCCCAAAAGAGCATCCTCCCTCACCTGGCATGGCAGGATCAGTTTGTTACCACTGACTTGTTAATTTATATAATGAATTGCAAGTCTTGCTCAAAGTGTGCTGCTGGAAGTTGGAATCTGTGCCTTCTCACATGTCTCTAATTCTTTTTGTTCCTCTAAGGTCACGTAGTGAAGATGTGAGGCCAGTCTCCAGAGATCTGTGCCACCTTCCACAGCTCTCCCCAGTGAGAAATCCTCCTGGTTTGGTCACTGCTCAGAAATTGATAGGCCTGCTTGAGGTGTTAAAGAGGGCAGCTAATGAGTGGGGTTAAAATCTCTGCTTCCATAGATGACAAAAGGGGTTAAAGCAAATAAGTAAGGGCTAGAAGCAACAAGCACACAGTACCTGCTTGCAGTGGGTCAGCAGCCACTCAGGCAGCAGAGCTGTGCAAACCAAGCTTCAGTGCTTGTCACACAGCACGTGGGGCCCACTGGAAAAGAAACACATCCCAGCCTCAGACACAGGAGCCACTGAAGCCTGTGCTTCCTCTAGGATACGCTCATGTTTGCTGGCTTAAAGAGGGAGCAGCAGCAGCAGCTTTCATCCAGCTTCAGTGCTGAAAGCTTCCTGTAATGGAGGCTTAGGAAATGGTGAGGTTGCCCTTCATCTGTGCTGTGAGGAGAAGCAAACACCCTCTGGTAATGCCCAGCTAAGGATCCCCAAGAGCATAAAGGCAGAGCTGAGCTGTTGGCAGGTACAGGCAGGTCCCCAGTGTGAAGTGTTTGAGTCTTGTGTTTGAACTCCTGGTTGGACAATAACCCTTACAACCTGCCTTTTGTTTTGCATATTTGTTTGCAGTGATGCTATCTCCATCTGTGTTGCAAAGCTCACTTTCTGCAGCTTCTCTGTGATTTCCCAGCTGTCCTGTTATTTCCCACCTCATGCTTTTCTTTTCAGCTGAACCTTATTCACAGTGAAATCAGTAATTTAGCCGGCTTCGAGGTGGAGGCCATTATCAATCCCACCAATGCTGACATTGACCTTAAAGATGACCTAGGTAAATGGGGCACGGGTGGACACAACTAACGGTCACATGGGAATTATGGAACCCAGAATTTACTCTCTAGGGCTTCAGACATTCAGAAAGAGCAGAAATTGCAACCTGGCAGCTTCTGTTTTGTTGAAGAACTTGATTCCAAAGATTGCTTTGGGTTTTCCCCACCAAATCTGGACCCTTGCAGCCACTGCTTAGCCTTCGAGTCGATTTCACTTACAACCGATGGTTTAAATTCTTTTCCATAATGCTCATATGTGACTGTTAGCTACTCTGGGGGGTTTCTTATGTGGATACTTTGAGGACTACAATACTTTTTTTGTCAGGTTGTCTCCAAAATAAGCAGTTTCTCCATTCTAACTGCAGCCTCATTTAGCTTGTTCTTTTTTCCTGACCCCCAGAGGAGGTAATTAAATAATTAGCTATCCCCAAACCTTTCCTGCCTTAATTTCATGTTTAATTCAGTCAAATAATTTGTTTCCATTACTCTTCAATTACTCCCTGTCACTTTTGTATTCAGCTGAAAACAAATCCTGGTCTTGTACCAGCACTGAGCTTGTTGATACCCCCAGAGGTGGGGAATCACTTTTAAAGCTTCTGCCTTGTTTCAGACTGAAAGAAACCTCCTCCTTCCACAGAAATCTGAAAAGAAAAATTAACTTTCATGCTCCATGTCCTGCATTCCCTTCTTACTTGATTACACCTGCTGCTGTCTTTCGAAACTTCCTTAACGGAATGCAGCCCATAATTCTCTGTGACTGCATTTCCTGTGGGAATCTCCACAAGTCACTTAACACCAAAAAGACATCAGAAGGCTAATTTTTAAAGCAGCCTTTCTCAGAAACCTCTGTTGCTGTATTTGCAAGTGCCCCCAGTCGGAAGCCTCAGCCCTGCCCTTAGAACATCGATCACTTGCAGTTTTCTAAACCAGCCCTGCCTGCAAATCCATGGCTGCCTCCAGCTGCAGGAGCCTGTCACTGGAAGCAAGGCAACGATGAGTCCCCATGCCTGTGAAGGTCAGTGCCTGTCAGCTTGTGGATGCTGGCAAAATGGAGAAACTAATTATTTTGTGTGGCTTGACAATCCTGAGTTTCTTTGGTTGTTAAGCAGATTCCGTACTGTAGTGTCATGCTCTGCGGGGAACTGGCTGTAGGTTTCTGCCCAGTGCCACGGGGTATTAGCTGCTTTGTAAAACTGTGGAAATGACCTGATGTGATTGCTCTGCCTTGTCATGTTAACCTTTATTTGATCATGTCATGCTCAATATTCCTCCTGCTGTTCCCTACACCCCTCTCTCTACACACACCTGCACACACAACTCAGCCTACTCCTTTGGCGCAAGGTTTGGAGGTGGAAAGGTAGGACAAGCTGGACGTTGGTACATGTGTAAATGTAGAGCCTGTGCTGGGTCTCTGTCCAACGTGGTTGATCTCCATCTGTTTACCTGTTGTAGTTGCAAGTTGTACAGGCTGACATTGCCACGATCGACAGTGATGCTGTCGTTCACCCGACAAACTCTGACTTCTACACCGGTGGTGAAGTAGGTAATGGCGAGTTCAGTGCTGCCCAGTCTGTATGTGTGTGCATGGTCGATCAGCAGCCACAGCTTGGGGTAGCTATGCAGGTTTGCATTCGTTTCTCACTTCCAGCAGTCCTGACTGATCCTAAAATGAACTGAACCATTGCAAGCTCAGCAGGCATTTTTGATTGTGGTCCCCAAACTGGCCCTTCAGGAGCCAGCTAGAATTGGAAGAGCAGGAACAAGGCCTTCAGTGCAGGCACGTGAGGCAGGGCCTTGCACTGCCACACCGTGTGTGGGGGGTGGGAAGTGCCTGCCTGGAACGTTCTTTGGCCCGGATCGGCACATCTCTAACCAGTTCCGGCACATGCTGAGTGCCAGGTGTTCACATCTGCCCTGCTGGCTCCAGCCCACCTGTGCTTCTGACATCAAGAGCTTGGTTAGTTGATAGTTCACCTGGTGCACTGAGGCCCTTGGTAGCCCTGCTCTGTGGTCCTCACGCCCACAAGCACAAGGCCAGTGCCACTAGCTATGTGTGCCAGGCAGCTGGTCATGCAAGCTGCAGCAGTGAGAGAAGGCATGATAGAAAACATGCCAGACACCTTAATTCAGTGTCTGAAGTGTCCCTTGAGTAACCCCTCTTAGTGATATCCTCTCTGCAGGAGGAAGGCTGCTGTGGAAGGGGAGCAGCACTTGAGCTGACCTGCCCTGGTAATTTGAGAAGGCAAGTCAGAATCGGGCCGAATTCAGCAGCTGCTGGTAAAGGTGATGGCCCAGCAGGCTTGGAGAAAAACCACCTGATCCCAGCCCTTGTTCTGTATCTCCTCTTAACCCCATCACTGCCGTGTGATGCCTCCTCTGCACTCAAGGCTATGTGTCAATGTAGGACACACGTTGCACAGCAGAGCCAGCCTGTCCCACACTGCGTGCTTCTGCTGAAGGGGCTACTGGGAGTAACGCAGACAGATATAGCTCTCTGCAGGCTGTTGGGCAGCAACAGCTGTGACTGGGCTGGCAAAACATTATGCAGAGACATTAAGTAAGTGTCTCAGCACCCTGGTACCTGAGAAGCAGGGTTCTGAAGCCTGTCAGACCCCTTAGCTGACCAGGTGGTCTCCTACCCTTTGACCAAGAAACACTTTGCTACCCCACACAGAAAATTCTCTCAAAGCTGCACTGCTCATTCCTTAGCATAGATTCCTCTTGCCTCTGACTGCTGTAAGGAAGAATAGAAGTGCACAAATGCTTAGCTTCCAATGATTAACTTTCACCCATCTAAATTTATTTAATTTTTTTTTTCCCCTAACAATTTCAATGTCCTGGGGGCTTCTCCTCAGAGTTTTAGAGCCTAAATTTCTGCTAACGCTGTTTTCAACACTGATACCAATGCCTGCTTGGAAAGCATGAGATCATGCTCTGCTTCTCATGGGAGTGACACATATTTATGTCTGGGAGCAAGTAAGCTGCTAACCTTGAAGCCGTGAAGCAAGACTTCCATCCAGAAACTTACCACTGTAGTGGGAAATGGTTAAAGCCACAATGTCCTTTCCCAGCTGAAACTCATTTACAACACAGTTCTGAACTACAATTTCAATATAAAGCCTCAGCAGTAATCAGAGGAACAGAACTGATGGGCAAATGCAGCAACCCTCACTGGTTCATACCCAAACACTCCCTTTGCTCTTCTTTGTACCAGAGCTGCAAGCAGAGAGCTCAGTGAAATAAACTGACAGGGTTGTTCATTGCTTTTAATTATAAATTAATTCCCCATAGAAGGGGGAGAGCTGAGCCTTCTGGATTGAATTAAACCAAACCAGGCTAAATTCCATTAAATGTACAACAGCTTTGCAATGGCAAAGAAATGACCTACTTAATAGATCTTTGCTGTCCTAGGCTCTGCACAAGGCTTAATTATGTTTCCCCTTGAAACAAGAGAAATTAAGGATTACAAACGTCATGGGGCTTAGGACTGATCTGAGTTCACGGACTCAAGGGGAATATAACTGCAGCATGTACCGATGGAAAGAGGAATGCTGAGGATACAACCAGAGTGGAAGGCTCTTTCTTTCCCTTCCCATCCTTCTCAGAGGATTTTGTAAGCCCCTGCTGCCTCTGTGGTTCAGCCCGTGGCTGGTTCAGCAAAGGACATGATGTCTGCTGCTGTCGTGCACCTCAGTTGTGGGTGAATCTCCTTTCCTAGCCTGCTCTCCGGTGACACCTTGCAGCTATGACTGAAGCCATCGGTGTCTCCCCCAAGAGATGTGTGAGGTGGAGCCTTCCACTCTGTGGCACAGGGACAGGTGAGGCAGGGTTACAAACGGTTCTCAATGAGGAGTTTGTTTGTTCAAACTTTGACCAAAGCAGTTACACAAAACAGCTGAGCTGAGCACAAAGAGCAGAGGCAGCCTGGCCTGCATGGGCTGGCCCTGCAGCCCAGCATCTGGCAGAGCACTGGGAGCTGATGACGAAAAAGCAAGAGAAAAAGCAGGGGCGGTTGAGTTGTCCTCCAAAAGCATAAACAGAGGCAGGGTCACAGAGGCAGCTCCTGCATGAACAAACAAATGCATTCTTGCTTCCAACTTTTAATTTGCATTAAGGAAGAAATTTAGCAATGGTGCCAAAACAAAAGCATCTGGTGGTGCCCAGAGCTGAACCCCGATGCCAGAGGAGGGGCTCTGCAGCGTACAGTATGTGCACTTCCATCAGAACAAGCAACTTGTCTGCCCTCCCCAGTGGGAGTGAGGGCTGCCACCGAGGGACTGGCTAGATCTGTAGAGATCCTGCTGCTGAAGTGTTGGAAATCAGTTCTCACAGTCATGTCTCAAACCAGAGCCTGGGTCAGTCACTGCTTTTCACTTCTCTACCTTTGCAATGTACACAGTGCAGGATTCTGTGGGGTGATGCTTTATGCAGTCAGGAAACTGCTTTCTTGGGCTGTATTTTGTAGTCAATATTTGGAACTAGAGCTGCAAAATAAGATCTAAACCATTTCGTGATGGACTGCCTTTGTCAAGAGCACACCTTTGGTTGCCCTGCAACGCCGCACAGCTCTGCTCCTCCCAGAATGACCTTGTCCAGCTCCTTAGCTGTAGCTAGAGAAGTTCTTTGGAGGAATATGTTCCTTAGAGATTCTCCTGATTTCTGAGGCTCTTCCTCTTGGTTAAAGGTGGCTCAACAAGCTGGGCAGTTACCAAGTAAAGCAGCCCGCTGCACTCACGAGACTGTTTCATTCCTGGTGCCACCTGTTGGGGTCAGGGACCAAGATCAGGTGAGTTTCAAATTCTTATTGTGGCAAATGGCTCTTTAAAACAATTTGTAAGAGAGAGGGGAAATGAGTCCTAGGGGAAGGAGTGCTGAAGCTTCAGCCACTCCTGAGCAAGCACGTTCTTCTGGAGCATCTCCCACTAACAGCTGCTCGTGCTGAGGCAGGAGGCAGGGACATCCCCTCAGACCTTCTGGCATGAAAATCAGAGTCTGAGTGGTAGCGAGGGAGACCGAGGTGAGGTTTTTGGGTTGCTAGGGTTGTCTTTTTTGGTTTTTGCTTTCTGTTGTTGTTGTTGTTGTTTTTAATGGCTAGCTAACTCAAGTCCCAAAAGGTTTAGATCTTACTTTGCAGTCCCCAAAACAATGTTTGGGCAGAAAACTCTAGAGTGATGTACTGACTGAAAATGCAATGACTCGCATGTCTGCGTGGCAGGCTGGCAGCAGAGCAGTAATCTCACCCTTCTCTGTCCAGGGAGCACTCTGGAGAAGAAGGGTGGCAAGGAGTTTGTGGAAGCTGTCATTGAGCTCCGCAAAAAGAACGGACCCTTGGACATAGCTGGAGGTGAGTCCTGTGCCCCGGGGCCTGCCCGCAGCCCTGCCAGCCTGGCTGCCACCCCTGCTGCTGCAGCTGCCTGCACCCCTGCAGGCACACCTCGGGGGAGCTGTCTTCTCCCGTGCTGAAATGCACACACTGCACCTTGCCTCTCCTGAGCCAAGGTGTCTGGGAGGTGCTGTGGTGCTACAGTACAGAGTGACAGATGCCGTTTGGTTGGAAGGGACCTTCAAAGGTCAGCAGGGACAACTCCAACTAGATCAGGCTGGCCAGAGCCACATCAGGTCTGATCTTGAATGTCCCCAGGGCTCAGCCACATCCCTGGGCAACCTGNGAGAGAGGGGAAATGAGTCCTAGGGGAAGGAGTGCTGAAGCTTCAGCCACTCCTGAGCAAGCACGTTCTTCTGGAGCATCTCCCACTAACAGCTGCTCGTGCTGAGGCAGGAGGCAGGGACATCCCCTCAGACCTTCTGGCATGAAAATCAGAGTCTGAGTGGTAGCGAGGGAGACCGAGGTGAGGTTTTTGGGTTGCTAGGGTTGTCTTTTTTGGTTTTTGCTTTCTGTTGTTGTTGTTGTTGTTTTTAATGGCTAGCTAACTCAAGTCCCAAAAGGTTTAGATCTTACTTTGCAGTCCCCAAAACAATGTTTGGGCAGAAAACTCTAGAGTGATGTACTGACTGAAAATGCAATGACTCGCATGTCTGCGTGGCAGGCTGGCAGCAGAGCAGTAATCTCACCCTTCTCTGTCCAGGGAGCACTCTGGAGAAGAAGGGTGGCAAGGAGTTTGTGGAAGCTGTCATTGAGCTCCGCAAAAAGAACGGACCCTTGGACATAGCTGGAGGTGAGTCCTGTGCCCCGGGGCCTGCCCGCAGCCCTGCCAGCCTGGCTGCCACCCCTGCTGCTGCAGCTGCCTGCACCCCTGCAGGCACACCTCGGGGGAGCTGTCTTCTCCCGTGCTGAAATGCACACACTGCACCTTGCCTCTCCTGAGCCAAGGTGTCTGGGAGGTGCTGTGGTGCTACAGTACAGAGTGACAGATGCCGTTTGGTTGGAAGGGACCTTCAAAGGTCAGCAGGGACAACTCCAACTAGATCAGGCTGGCCAGAGCCACATCAGGTCTGATCTTGAATGTCCCCAGGGCTCAGCCACATCCCTGGGCAACCTGTTCCAGTGTCTCCCCACCCTCGTGGTGCACATCTTCCTCCTGATGTCCAGCCTAAGTCTCCCCTGCTCCAGTTTCAAACCATTGCCCCTCACTCTGTCACCACAGCCCCTTCTGAACAGTCCCTCCCCAGCCTTCCTGTAGGTCCCCTTCACATAGTGAAATGCAGCACTAAGGTCTCCCTGGAGCCTTCTCTTCTCCAGGCTGAACATCCCAAATTATTTCATCCTGTCTTCACAGGAGAGGGGCTCCAGCCCTCCAGTGCCACAGGCTGTCCCCAGGTACATGCAGCCACCACGGATGCTGATGAGTGAGGGCACAGTTGAGCAAAGCAATGGCTGTGATGCTGCTTCTTCACAGTAGTTGAGTCCAGCCCTGTCAAACATCTGCTTTACTGAAACACTGCTGAATTTCACCCAACTTAAGCACGGGCTCAAAGTTAAGCATCTGCTTGGGCACTTTGTTCAATCAGTGCCAAAAGCATCCCTGTAAAAGCTTACAGCTTTTTGGTGCCTACTTATCAAAATTTATGTCATCTCTGAGAAAAATCCACTCCATGAGTAGTAAAGTTTGGTAATGGGGAGAGAGAATTTGACACCATCTGGGAGCCTGCTGATCCTCAGTGTTCATATAGAAAGCTGCTTCTGCCATCTGTGTTTATGCTGGGAAAATAAATACAGGGTGTGCAGTGTGCTAAACTGAAGCTGAAAGGGAGATGTGAAGCCTTCGGCTCTGACAGCAGAAATTACAACTCTACTTCTGCTGCTTCATACTTTCTCTCCCCTCTCCCCTTGCATTTTCAAAACTTTAATAAGTTTTTCCTGTAATTCTTGGTCTGCAAAAATATGTAGGGTCAATTGCTCCTTTTTTTTTTTTTTTTTTTTTTTTTTCCCCCCTTGCCACTGCACAGTTTTTGTTATCAGCCCAGAACAAGCTGCTTACAACTGGGCTGCTGCAATTTGGAAAGAAAAGATTTTTGTTCTTCTCAGGTGTGGGCAGTGCTTGGCAGTCTTACCCCAGGGGAGAGCTGCACTGCACTGGGAGAAACTGGCTGTTAGGGACTTGTTGGAGGAGTCTGCAGCAGACCTGATACATCTCAACCTCTCCTCGTACCAGTGCCCAGTGTGCAGATTTCTCTGTTTTATTGATACCCCTTTAATTAGAATCATGGAGTTGTTTTGGTTGGAAAAGCCCTCTAAGATCACTTAAGTCCAACCATCAACCCAACACCATTGTGGCCATTAACCCATGGCCACACCTTTCTTGAACACCCCCAGGGATGGGAACTCTACCACCTCCTTGGGCAGCCTGCTCCAATCCCTGGCCACTCTTGCAGTAAAGGAATTTTTCCTCATCTCCAACCTAACCCTCCCCTGGCAGAATTTCAAGACACTTCCTCTCCCTCTATCACCTGAAACTAGGGAGCAGAGCCCAACCCCACTCACTGCAGCCTTCTTTCAGGGAACTGTAGAGAAAAATGAGGTCTCCCTCAACCACCTCTTTTCCACTGCACATCCCCAGGTCCCTCAGCTACCCCTCCCCAGCCCTGTTCTCCAGACCCTTCCCCAGCTTCGTTGCCCTTCTCTGGACCTGCTCCAGCCCCTCAATGCCCTCCTTGTAGTGAGGGGCCCAAAACTGAACTCAGGATTTGAAGTGTGGCCTCAGCAGAGCTGAGTCCAGGGACACAATCACTGCACTGCTCATGCTGGCCATACCATTGCTGATCCAGGCCAGGATGCTGGTGGCCTTCTTGGCCACCCGGGCACAGCCTGGCTCCCGCTGAGCTGGCTGCCAACCAACAACCAGGAGCCTTCCCTGGAGTACAACTGTGATTAGCAGAGAATGTGCCCATGGGTCTGTCCCTAGACCAAAAGCATAACTGCCTTCCCTTTCAGAGCATGTGGGTGAGCTCTCAGTGATTAGCCCTTGCCCTCCACATCCTAATGAGTTAATTCTGACTGCCCTGGGGAACGGCCCTGGAGCAGCAGTGAAGGCACTGAGGTGTATCAGTGCAGGGGTTACGCTGGGGGGGGAAGATCTGAGCCACACTTCACATCTGGCCAGGGAGATGTCAGCTGCTTTCCATAGCTTCCCCTGTGAACCTGCCACTGTTTGAGCTGCACAGTATGACAGATGAGCACTGCTGACACTGAGCCTGGCCCACACCTTGAGAATCCCCAGGGCAGGGGAACGTGCTTGTGCCTGCAGATGCCTTAGGATGTGCTCTGCTGTGTAACCTCCAGCCAGGGCCATATGGCAAAGGCTGTCTCCTCCCTGCAGCAGCCACAGGATAGCATCCACATGTGGGGATTGTGCTCCAAGAGTTATTTCTGCTATGCTTAAATAACAAAATGCCTCATAAACATTCCAGAGTGGAGCAGAGGATTCCTGGTATCTAAGCATCTTTTCAAGCATCTCTTCCTTTCCATTATTGGTACTTTTTATTGGTTTTGAAGACCTGAGCTGCTATTTTATCCCTCCACTTTGGTGGCTGTGTATGATTACCTCCCAAAGCCTGCATGTTAGGGGGCTGACTCTTTGTGAAGGTGCAGTGTGTGCTCCTGTGGGGTTTCATCATGGTGTTTTTAGTCCCTCAGTTCATGATAAGGGCATTTTTCTCCCCTCTCTTTTTCCTTTCTTTTAACTAACCAAAGTTGCAAGTTTTTAATGGCCACCACAGACCTGAGTTCAGAAAAGGCAGTGACCCCCTTACCCTGTTTCCTGGCAGGCAGTGCCCAGTCTGTTGTTGTTCTGTGGTGGGAAGTGGTGACCCCAGCCTCTTGAGTGTGGAATCCCTGAGCCTGCAGGCAGGCTCTGCTGCATCCTTCTACTCACAAATGTCCACGGCAGTAGCATGGTAGAATTCTTCTTCCCTTTTTGTCCCTACAATGGCTGGCTGTTAGCACACAAGCAGTGTAAAGCAGACACTGTAAATGCATCCTGACCAACCACCTGGCAAGAATGTGATGAAAGAGGTAAACTAAAAACAGAATTAGGTGGTCTTGGGTGACCCATACACAAAAAAGTCTTGGATAAAACCAGGCCCAAAGTCTTGAACTCACTCCAAGTGTCTTTAGCTCCTGAGAAACAGAGCTGGAAATAAAACTCTTGACTCAGCTCTTTTCCAGCCTTCCTTACCAGTGTGCAGAGCAGCAGCAGCTCTGAACTGATCCCATTTGGGCTGCAGTGTGAGCAGAAGCCACCCAAACAAACTGCAGCAGAGGCAGCTGAAGGTCACACGAGCCACAACTGTCCAGCATCCTGCTGCCTGCTGTGGCTCTGCCATAAGCTGACCCAAAGGAGGCTCTTTCAGGCCTGCCACAGGTTTGTGCTCCAGCACATCACTGCCTTTCCCTGACACCTTGCAGTGGCTTGCACAGCCCACAGCAGAAGCCTGTTTCCTTTGATGTCAGCTGTGGCTTCTCACTCTCAGAGAAGCTGAGTTGTAGCTGTGATTTCTATCACCACAGCAGAGAGCAGCAGGAGGTGGGAAGCACAGAGCCTGTGTGACTGTGTGGGGGTGACTTGTAGCCTCAAGCATTGACAGGGGTTAAAGGCATGTCTGTCAGTGGGCTGTGTTTCAGTCACCCTTTGCATTCCGAGGAGGGCAAAGCAATGACATTTCGCTCTCCTTTCTTGTTAGCTGTTGTCAGTGCTGGCCATGGACTGCCTGCAAAATTTGTGATCCACTGTAACAGCCCAGGCTGGGGCTCGGACAAGTGCGAGGAGCTGCTGGAAAAGACAGTGAAGAACTGCTTGGCTCTGGCTGATGAAAAGAAGCTGAAATCCATCGCCTTCCCCTCCATTGGCAGCGGCAGGTGAGGCTGCACACAAACCCACTGCCAGATAGGTCACATTTTCCAAGTGCCATCTCCTCTGTTCAGGCCTTCCCCTTTGCTACAATCCTGCCTTTGTTGTCCGTTGTTTAAATCCCCATTCCCCACAAGGAATGTTCCTGCTAGGTTTGTTCAGGCTGTGCCTGGAGCTTGCGGTGTTCTCCCGAATGCTGGTTCAGCCTTGGCAGGTCTCCTGGTGGTCCCTGCAGAATCTTCAAGCATGCAGATAGGTTAAAGTGCACAAACCAAACTTGTAAAGAGTATCCTCAGTAAAGACTGTTCTCAGACTGTCAGTTTGATCATATAAATTGAGGCTGTGGAAGAAAGCATTAAGAGGTCTATTTTATCTGGCTTTAGTGCATAATTGGACCTACTGCAGTGTCTGTCAGGGTGGACAGACACCGAACACAGACAGGGTGGACAGAAGATGGCTTAGGCAGGAAGCTGAAGTGCCTCAGTTCTCAGGACTTGCAGAGTCACTTCCAAATTTCACCCCAAATCTGTAAGCAGAATTCTGTGCAGTTTACTCTTTTGTGGACAAAAGAAAAGCCTTAAAAGCCTTTGCCAAGGTCTTTGAAAGCCAAAGTCTGGAGTCCTCTGGCTCTGTACAGGATACTTAGTGCCTTTGAAAGTTGGATCCCATTCTTTAGGGTCTGAATGCAGACCCCACTTCTGATCTGAGGCTGCAGGGGCTGGGGTGCAGAGGGAGAGCTGCAACACTTGGCCTGTGAAAACGGCTCAGTGTGAAGACCAAAGGCCAAATGTAGGCTGAGTTACATCATTGTGTGCTTAACCCTGAGCAGCTGCCCCTTTGGAATCTGCCAGGACAGAAGCTGGCCAGGGTATAGCAGGAATATTCTTCCCGTTGTGCCAGGATTAATTCCTGCATGTTCTGTGGGGCAGGGCAGGAAGAGCTGTTGGAGCTTTGGGGTGAATGGCAAGAAAGAAATCAAAAGTTTCACTGAGATGCTGAATGTAAGAGGCTTGCATCTGCCAGGGCTTCAGCTAAGGGTAATTGGCATGGCTGTCACTTGAGGCAGGTAACATCAGCAGGCTTTGTGGGATGGTAGAGAAATAGAGCAGAGGGGGTCACAACTGACCTCTAAATTAGCTGTCAGGGTCACAAGCTGTTCTGAACAAAGAGAAGCTCTGCTTGGCTCTCTTGGAGAAGCTGCTCCCTCATGGGCTGTGAACTGACTGTGGAGCTGGTTGTGTCAAAGCACAACTATGTAAAGTATCCTTCCCTTTCTGGAGAGCTCCCAGCAAAGAAGCATTCTCAACCCTTGCTGTGAAGCAGTTGATTGGTGTTGGAAGATGATGAAACCCTGAATAATCAGAGGTCCACATTCTGTTATGAGAGCTGCTTCCTGACAGGCAGGGCCTGTGGCTGAGCTCAGCTTGGCCTGTGCATGTTCTGCTCACTCAAGCCAGCTGAAGTGGTGCCTTTAGAAGGTGGAGAGGGATCAGTAGGCCTTGGGAAGCAGAGGAGGTTGTGTATTTTCCCTTTTTTTCTCTTAATTAGAGCTCTTCAAGGCACAGTTAGTTCTGCAGAGGACAGAGTACATTCTGACAATGCTCTCTACTTGTTTTTATGAAGTCAGAAGCGTTAAAAAAAAAACAAAACAAAGTAAAGCTTTTAAGGACAGCAAATGCCAAAGACTCCACATGCATGCAGCTGTTGCAGTGCAGACATCTGTCAGGCAGACATCACCCAATAAAGCCACATAAACAGTTTCATTCTCTTTTATAGTTGAGGAATGGGATTACACCAGGGCAGTTCAAATAAATCACAGGGGCAAATAAAACAGCGTTCAGAGGGCCAGATGCTCAGCCCCAGCCAGCCTGGGGAAGGCACGAGCTGGGTGCTGCACAGAGGTAGCCTGGAGTTCAGGAGAAGAGGGAAAGAAGAGTTGGGGATTGAACATAAACTCATCCTGGGTGCAGGGATTTCACTCTGAGGCTTTGCCTATGATCTGAATTGACACTGGAGGCTAAAGTCTCAAGCTGCCTTTCCACAGGAATTTAACTCAGAGCAGTAGATGAGGCAAGAGGCTTCTGCTTCCTGCAGCCCCCTCCATGCTCTTGGGTCAGCACCTTGCTTCCTGCAGCCCCCTCCATGCTCTTGGGTCAGCACCTTGCTTCTCATTTTCCTGCCCTCTCTCTGCTTTCTTTTGGGAGAGTGGTTCTGAACAACTGCCTGTAAGCTGCTTGCCTTTGACCAGGCAGCTCTTCCTTCATTTGCCCTGTGGTGCCCACCCTGCTGGCACACCACCGAAGTGGCAGTCTGTGACTGGAGAGTGCCCTGTGAGCCATTCAGCAGCAGTGCACGTTCTGAGTTTGATGCTGGCCTGAAGGATAATTCCTGCTCAGGAGCTAAAGCCCTCAAAGATGTGCTTAATATATGCCAGGATGCAGCACTTCTCAGTAGCTAGCAAGTGACCTGATGCCAGGACCTGATGGGCCTCTGCCCTTTGCTCTCTGTAGGCCAGCAGCAGGCAGTAGTTCCTGTGTCAAAATTCAGCTGAGTAACCCACACACAGCTGCCTCTCCCTGACCAGCTCAGCTTTGCAA
The DNA here is from genome assembly GCA_013399055.1 of Ramphastos sulfuratus. Lineage (NCBI taxonomy): Eukaryota > Metazoa > Chordata > Aves > Piciformes > Ramphastidae > Ramphastos > Ramphastos sulfuratus. Next base: position 84,120 of record WBNM01025952.1, on the reverse strand, counting down.
GAGCAGGAGGGGTTTCCACAATGCTTTGTCCTTTGCTTCTTTTCCTCTGCAGTAAAAGGTGAGCATTTGCAGGAGAGGAAGAACCACCAGGAGCTACTGTATGGCATCATTGCATGAAACAGCACTAGTACAGAGCTGCAGTGGGAGTGTGGTTTATGGTAGGGTGCAGTGCAGGGGCAGTGCTTTCAGACCAGTTTGGCCCTGGTACTCAAATGCATCTGCTGCTCTCCTGAGCACTTCAGGCTCCTGGGTTTGTTGAATGAGGATAACTCACCCATCATAGAACCACAGAATGGCAGAGGTTGGCAGCGACCTCTGGATATCATCCAGTCCAAGTCCCCTGCCAGAGCAGGGTGACCTAGGGCAGGTCACACAGGAACACATCCAGACTGGTCTTGAAAGTCTGCAGAGAAGGAGCCTCCACAAGCCCTCTAGGCAGCCTGCTCCAGGCCTCCAGCACCCTCACAGCAAAGCTGGTTTTCCTCACACTGAGATGGACACTGTAAGGTTCAGCCCAGTACTGTGTGGGCTCTGCATTCCTGTTTTGGGAATGCCCTTCCCCCCTTTGAATGCCTTGAGTCTCACCTGAACAAACAAGTTTGTAGCTTCTAACTCAGAGTGACCTCTGGCTGTGCCCCTTTATTTCCTGCCCTGGGGAGGGGATGGGGCATTGCCTGCCAGGTGACAGCAGCAAAGCTCCTTCAGCAGCTCTTGACTTTCTTTCTGTCTCTCCTCCTAGAAATGGCTTCCCAAAGCAGACGGCTGCTCAGCTGATCCTGAAAGCCATCTCCAGCTACTTTGTGTCAACCATGTCCTCCTCAATCAAGACGGTGTACTTCGTGCTCTTCGACAGCGAGAGTATAGGGATCTACGTGCAGGAAATGGCTAAGCTAGATGCCAACTAAGCCTAGAAAGCTGCAGCAGCCAGCCCCCTGCTCCTCCCCAAACCTTTAACTAACTCCTGGTGAGGCAGAGCAGCCCTCATTTCCAATTTTGCTCATCTAGGGGGATGAAGGTGGGGTTTGTGCTGGGTTGGTTGGTTTGGGGAGGGGGTTTGTTTTGTTTTTACTTTCTCGACCCATTTTCTGTTGGCACTGATAGCTGGCATTACTGCTGTTAATGCACTGTACTCCAGGCATTGTCTGACTTTAGTGTAATCTAGGAGATTTTATAGTTTTATTTTACTGAAGTATGACCTGAGGCAGGAAGCTGGTAGGAGTATGTAGTCTTTTACTCGTGAAAGGAACAGGCCGCCCCCTTTTGTAACTGTGTCGTGGTGCTTGACCAACCCCCGAGTGGCGTTCCAGTCTTTTTTTTAAAAGAACAGATGCTATCGACCTGGTTTGTGTTTGTTTATTGTCTTCATGATGACTCTGGAAGGAAAACCACCTGCAGAAACCCTGTTGTCCTTAATTATATTTACAATTTTGCAATGGTGTGAATTGATTTAGTAAAATGTTTGAACTGTTGCTCTCGGTCTACTTGGATTACTTTTTTACTTAAGCTGTCACTTTCTGCAGCCTGGGAAAGGATGATAAAGCACCAGGTCTGAATATGAGAACATGGTTTGGAGCTGCTGAGCTTCAGCCCCGTGCTGGCTGGACGTGTGCATGCTGCACTCACCATCAGACCCCTTCCTAGTGAGTGTTCAGATGTTCCACTTGCTTCAGATCCTCGTGTTCAGAGTCTGACCTAATTAGCTGTTTAGTTTGGGAGGCTTGAAGCCTTTCAGATGAAGCAAGGCCTAAGGTTTTTTTGAACTGGTTCCAGTGGTTTAATATTGGCCTGTTTGAAGCCAGTTTGTCTGTTCTCCAGCTCTTTATGAGCCCAGTTTGCATTGGTTACCATACCATTTGCACAGCTGAAGTCCATACCAGCATGAACCTGTATGGAAGTACTTGGGTTCCTACTTGGAGAAGGTTACACTTTGGAAAGCTGTTGCACACAAATGCTCACTCTGAGGAGGAAGCTCTGCCTTTGAAGTCTTCAGCCTCCTTTCTAGACAGCAGGCAGACATTTTCCATTGCTGCTGAAAGAGGGCTTCACAGCCACTCCAGGCTGATCTAGAGCATTGAGTAGACCCCATCTGACTGACTTTACAGTAACCTCAGGACTCAGCATGAACACCAAGTATTAAAAAGGTATTTTTAAGCTACTCAAGAGTTTGGAGTTTTGTGTAGAAGTCGAGATACTTACAGCTTGTAGTAGACAACAACAACAGAAGACAACTTAAAACAGTGGTACAAACATACCCCAAAGTTAAAGGAGCAAAGGGTACCTTAATTGGGCCTCTAATAGGCAAGGTGTTTGATCAGGCTCTGGACTCAGACTTAAATGGCCACCATGCACCTGATGTCACCCCTCGAAGAGGTCAGCGGAAGGGCAGTAAGGGGGAGAGATGCAGGACTTTGAATATTTGGTTGTGAAATGTCACTGCGGTGGCAGCGAGCCTTGGGGTCAGGCCCGGAGCTGCGCTTCCTCCCGTGCCGCTAGGTGGCGCCGGAAGGCTGCAGCAAGGGGAGGCAGCAGGGAAAGGCTGCGCGCAGGGCCGAGCGGAGTGTGCGCAGCAGAGCGAGGGAGCAGATCACAGCTGCTTGGGCTCTTTGCGCTCTAATACATAAAGTCTCTTCCTTGTTGTTTCTAAGTATCAAATTTGTGATGTCAGTAACGAACCTGTGGTTGTCCACAAGTGTTTTGCAGGCAGTTACATGCAGAACTCTCCTGGCACTTCATAAATCCTCTGCTCTCCTACACCATGCAGGGAGGGTCAGCTTTTGTCTTTCAGCTAAGAAAATCCCAAAGCAAACTATGCTGTAATTCAAATCGCATGGACTTGCTGCTTCTGGGCTCGTATCTCAGCTGCCGGTTCAGCCATAGGCTCCAGAAATAGCTCCCTTGATTTCCTTGGGATTCCCCCTACAGAGACCATGAACAGTTCACACCTGCTCCTCTGCAAAATCATTTGCTTGTTGAAAGTGGTCTCAGTGGAGCACCAGTGTATTCCTCCCATGCCAGCTACCAGCATATCCTCTGCTTCAGTGATTCAAGAGCCTGCAAAGGCTCAGCATGTTCAGAGAACACCACCAGTCTGTTTTGGCTCAGCCTGTTCCACCAGTGACCTTGAAGCACTACTCAGCAGGTTTGAAGAGTCTGCCTGGAGGAGCAACAACACGGACCTACCTCTGCCAGTGTTCACCCAACTCTCCTGCAGGCCGGAGAAGGCTGCTTTGAGGTCCTGAAATCCAGCAGGCTCTGCCAAAACAGCCGGAGATCCCTGAACAACCTTGAACTCGGCCACATGGGGCAGCCCAAGCAGATCATGGCATCAGTTCAAGAACCTAAAAAGTAACAGATCAGGTTACACACAACCAGAAAAACAGGAGAAGACATCGTTGCTGCCATGTGCTCTGCAGCCAGGACAGCTCTGCTTCCGGGAATCTGCCCAGCAGTGTGCTCCTTAGAGCTGAAAGTGCAAGCTCTGTTTGCAAAAAACTCATCATTTAATCACATTTTGAGAAGGATGCCAGGAAAACACCTCCGTGAGTGCCCTCACAGCTGCTTCTTCCTCTCCTCTTTTTAACCACTTCAGTACTTCCAAGAGGGAAAAGCTTTGTGACCAACAGCATCTCATTCACTCTTTCAGACCCTGCCCTCCACTGCTTTTCTGCTTCCAGCCCAGTGACTTTTTCCCCAGTCCAAAACTCGTTGCAGGAGGTTGCTGCGGTGCCAGCCTCAGGGTGCGCTCCACTGTCCTCTGGATTTTGCAGCCTTTCCTCTTGCCAGCCTGGAGTTGTTGAGTTGATGTAGTTACCCTACCCCACCCCTGCACAGGTCTTCAGGCTGGGCTATAGTTGCAATAAGCTGCTCACAGGTTGATGTCCTCTGTACCCCAGAGAGGATGTCAACAAAAAGATGTAAGCTTGGCCTTATTGCCCTCTCCACCATCTGCCTTTTTGTCTCCTGAAATCCAGTTTTTAAATCCTGAAAAAACAAAACCAGGAGCACTGAACAACAGCATTTGTGTAACCTTTGCCTTCCTAAAGCCATTTGGGAAGGGCAGACAGGCCAACAGCAGCACAGATGTGTCTTCTGCCTGGCTGGGGCCCTGACAGACAGGTTAGACCTTCAGTCTCAGGTTACATTCCACTGAGATCAGCCCTCCAAGCTCCCCAATCCACGTAGGAGTCAGTAACAAACCCTGCCCTTCCCTCCAGCTCCTCTGGGGAAGGCTGGCTGCAGGGTTTTGGTACTTTCAGAGGGTCAGCCTGCAGCAGGGGGTGGCCAAACAAGGGCCAGAGAGCTCTGGCTGCAGAGGGGGTGTCTCTGCTCAGTGCCCCCTTTAGCTGGTTGTTTCCAGAGCCTGTTGGGCTTGCTTTCATTTCTGATGTTTTCAGAGCAGTGCCTGCAGCCAGCATCTTCTGAAAGGCATTAACACCTCAAGCACCAGCTACAAGACATAGAAGGAAACTTTCCAGGCCCACCTTCAGCTGCTCCTGCACTATCTTTCCCCAGGTATTGATTGTTCTTCCCACAAACTGGTTTATTTTGCTCCCTGATCACCTATTGAATGATCTGTCTACTTCAAACTAAGAGGACATTGCAAGGGCTCCCTCCACACCTTTGCACTGCAAAGCACAAGGTGCAGGACAGCAGCAGAACATGTGCCCTCCAGAGACTGGCCGGGACCAAACACTGCCATGTACAGGATTTCATCATCATTATAAAGCCTCAGCTGAGAGCTCATTAGAAGCAGCATCAGCTCAACAAGAACGTGCTGAGTGATGGCTCTTGATAGCCAGACAGGAGAGCTGGAGATCCCCCAGCCTCTGTGTGTGCTAGGACAGTTAGAAAAGTGGCTGCTTTCCTACGGGTGGGAGAAAGGCTGCAACCAGACTCATGAGGGGTGAGCAAAGGCACTTGCAGAAAAGCCCCTTTTTAGTAAAATGGGGGAATTGAGAATGCTCCTATTTGTGAACTCTCCAGGAACCCAGAGTATGTCCATGCCCTGACTTGGGAGAGTCAGAATTCAGACAGCACCACCACACAAAGCACCACAGGAACCATCTGCAGGCTGAGACAGTGTTAGCCCAACAGGCAAAAGCCTGCAGAAGAAGATGAGGCTCCAGTTTTCCAGCATTCATTATCACCAAGTGTTTTTGAGCTCACTTCCCTTTGATCCCAGCTAAAATTGGGGTTTCTAGCCTGAAGAATAGCACTGCCAGGAGGAGCAGGTGCTCAGGTACTTGAAGATCAGGTCTGTAGCCCGTGGTAACTATTCCCATCCTCTGCTCTACGATGGTTTCACAGAGCACAGTAATACCCCAGGTTGTAACTGCAAGTGAGAGGCAGCAGCATAATTGCTAGGCCTGAGGAGTGCAGGTAAGCAGCAGGATTGCATTTAGATCCCTGGCACGAAACCCAGGGGGAGCTGAGCTCTTGCTCATTGGCTGAAGGGCTTGAAAATTGCCACCAATTCCTTCTTGTGTCGAGTCCTTCAGAGATTTAGTTCCTTCCTCCATGGAATCCCACTTAATGCCTCCACAACTCATGTTTAACCATTATCACCAGCAGCATGCTCATAAATGCCTCCTCCTTGTCAGAGTCCACTAGCAGGAATCCAGGGGAGATGATGCTGCTGCTGCTGCATATAAAGGAAGGAGCAGCAACGTTTCCCAGCACAGCCTAGAGAACCCCAACCCTTCCATGCTCTTTCTGCAGCCTGGCTAATGGGAGCAGTGATATTTCTGCCCCTTGGAGTGCCTGGGCCTTCAGCTGAGGAGAATAAATTAAAGCTGAGCCCAAGCCTGCCTCAGCTGCAGCAATGGGCAGATTGATTTGCTTCCCATCTGGGAGATTAAATTCCACTGCCAAAAAAAAAAAACCCAACATAAAAAAAAAAAGGCCCCAGTATAATTAGCTGTCAGTCAAGCTGCAAAGAGACAGACTCTGTGGGATAATTGAGAGCCCTGCAGCTTCTCATTACATCCTACAGTAGCCCCATTTGCAAATTTCCACCTCGAGGAGGTTCTGGGAAGATGGTTGGGATTGTTCTTGCTCCTCCTGGCACATTCCTCTGAAGTGGAGCAGGAGGAGCCCTGTGCAGGGAGGGATTAATTTGGAGTAACTTTCACTTAACCTCAGTTGGTTGTAATCTATTTGTAATATATTTGTCAACAGCCCCTGACAGCTGCCCTAGACTTTATTTGTAAGTAAATCTAAGCAGCTACAAGGAAATGGGAGGTCTTCAGTCCTGGGGGTGCCCAGCAGACACCTTAGCAGGCAGAAAAATCACCTCCCTCCTTTTTTCTTCCTTTTCTTTCCTTGAACTGTCACTCCCCCAGGTACTCTCTTATTCAGCAAAGAGTAATTCCTGAGGACCTGTCAGCATGTGAGGTCCCCACAAGACAGACAACTCTTCTCCTCCTCCCCATTTCAGCAGCCCCCAGCATGCTCCAGCAACAGGAAAGTTCAGGGGAGACAAGGAGCTCTGGTGGCTGGCCCAAGCCCTGCTGAAGGCCATGGGGTCACCTTGGCAATGGGGCAAGAAGCAAAAGTGGCCCTGAGAGTAAAATGCATTGCAGCTTTGATCCTAAATCCATAGGGAATATGTAAACCAGGACTTTCTCCTCTGAGACAGGAGGCAGCACTGCCTGCAGCCTGTCAGGGCCAGATCTTTGTCACTCCTGCTCAGTACTTTCCCAACTCACTGATAAACCAAAGCCTTGTGTCCAGCAGAGTCCCCAGCCCCCCAGCTTTTCCCTGGATCTCCTTACTGCCAGCCCCAGCTGACTGCCTTGGCCATGCCTCCCTCCAAGCAGATCACCTTATGGCCGGGTGCTGCCCGCTCACCTCTGCACCGACTCTGCTTTTACCTGCCCAGGGTCGGGGGCAAGGGGCAGACCTTGTGGGCTTCGCCTGCTTCTGGCACCTTCCAGGCTCTCCACAGCAGAGAAGTTTCCGCTTCACACAGAAGAGGGAGCCGGCGTCACACCTCCCACACGGCTCCGAGCCGCCGAGCTAATAAAGCCCAGCCTAAGACACTAATAACTCCCCTTAAACCAGGGCTTTCATTATAAAGTGTAATTTATGTTCACCTTTAAGAGTACCACAAACCTGAGCCCTCTTACAGGCACAGATTTGCCTCTTGCCTCCCTGCAGCACTTCCTCCAAGCTGGGAGCGATTCCAGACCCGACAGGATTCACTGGTGTGAACTGGGAGCCAAACTGGGAACAGAACAGGTGGTTCATAAAATGACTAAAGCTGAAGTAACTTAACTTGCTGCTGTGATGTGGTAGAAGATTGGCTTGGCACAAAGGAGCGAGACAGAGAATGGTGTGAAACTATTTCTGATTATTCAGGCTCCATCAGAAATCCAAACACAGCCAACGGCCTCGTGTGTCCGGAGGGAGCAGGCTGGGATTTAGTCCACAGCCAGGTCTCACGCTGGCTTATCCTCCTGTACATTAGGAGAGGGAAAATTGCCCCTCTTGTCTGTGCACAATTGCCCCTTTATGATTTATTCAACGGCCCTTTTTTTTTTTCCCTTTTCTAAATGACTCACTTCAAACGAGGGTGGAAATGGACATTCCTGACCCTAATACCAAATGCATGTAGTCAATAAAAAAAAAAAAGGAGAAACGCTGAAAAACGTTTAAAGGGAGGGTGCTTAAGTTATTGCAGCCCTTGGGAGCATTAATGTATGTGCCAACAAGTTACTGTATGTGGCTTTAACATGCTTATTTATTCTGCTGTGCAATAAAACCCTGTCTTAAAGAGTGCCAAGACCTGTTTGCCATGGCAACCCCTCGGCACACGTGTGTGCCAGCAGTGCTTCCAAGCACCCTCTTAAGGAGGAGTACACAGCAGGATGAATGCCTCGTGACCTTAGGGGCATTTCACAGAGTTTTATGCACCCAAGTAAATATTACTTTGGACCCAAATAGTTCTTCCTGGCTTTTTTTTGGTTGTTGTTGTTTTTCCTCTCCTCTCTGAGTAACCCAAGCAGTGCAGCAAAGCCTGGCTCTTGCTCACTCCTCTCCAAGTGGAGCTGTAATGACTTGGACGAAGCACAGAGCCTGCTTTTTACCTGGCAGGTCTTAGGTATTGCCAGTTGGCTGGGGCAGCAGGGTAGGAATCAGCTGCTCTTCTACAGTTTCAAGTGCACTGCAGCTGTTGCTGCTGTAATTAGTCAACCTTTGTGCTGGCACAGGGGAAGAGATGTTCTGCCTCCTGCCATCAGCACTGAGTGTTTGCTCAGTCTAGCTGCTGGCCTTTAAACCTCAGCACACAGGTGTCCATCACACAGCCACACAATGCCAGCTGCGCTGCCCAGCCCAGGGAAGGTTTCATCTGTGCTCTGCCACTGCTCCATTAGCTGCTGTGCCTCACAGCTCCTTGTGTGGGCAGATGCAACCGTGGGTCCCAGCAGCAAGTTGTGTGGAGGGCAGTTGGAGGATGGGTCATGCAGGCTGACTCCTACCTGCTACAGAACTCTGCTGTGTGGGGATCCCTGCAGGGTCCTGGGCTCCTGACCGTATCTCAGCACAGAATGCAGGATGAGCTCCGCAGCCTCTGCGGATCCAAATTCCCAGTGGCTCACCAAGCTCAGCCTGACAAAGGCCCTTCCTCTGCTCTCATTGTTTGCTCTGCCGATGGCTGCGTTGCGCACAAGCAGCCACAGGAGGAGGAACAGCCACACAGTTTCTGCCTCCAGGAAGGTTTAATTGCCAGGAGTTACCTCAGCAGCCCTTCCCTCCTGCTTCTCACCTAAGTTGTGGGGTTCTCTCGCCTTCCCCTTTCCATTTAAACAGGATTTTGTATCTGCCAAGCTCATCCCAGGTCTGCACACAATGATGCTGCACCTTTACCTGCAGGGTTTGGAGGGAACAAGGGAGCTCAGGTCACCAAGGCCATCAGATGTTGCTGAAGGAGCATCCCAAGCAGCCACACGGCAGCATCTGCAAGGACCCCACACGTCAGCACAGCCTGAAGAGCCCTTTTAGACCCGGCGAAGGATCCCCAGAAGAGCCTTCCCATCACTGGAGGCACTGCCTGGGTGGGAGTCCATGCCTGGGACATGCCTGAGGACATGCCCACCTCACTGGGCTCTACTGATAAGATTGGTGGAGGGACATGGGAAGTATTTCAGTCCTCTGGCATCGTGTAGTGAGTTTCTCCACAAGAAAGCTCAGTCTAATCCCTACGGAAAGAACCTGTACATGATCAGCCTCTCCCAGGCCATGAGCATTCCCCAGAGCTGGCAAACTCCCCTCACTCCATCAGCCACCTAAATCCCTGCCCCAGGCCCTGCTGCACACTGTGGTGGGAGGCAGAGGGCCGGTCCCAGCACTACCAGAGATGGCTGTAGGGACATTTCTTCTCAGAGCCAGCCCCAGAGAAAGAGTCTCTCCAGCACCCAAGAGAGAAATCCTAGAAAGCAGCAAAAAGCAGCTTTAAAACTCAAGAGATGTGCATAAAGCAAGGCAAGAAAAGAGTGTATTCCTAATGCTCCATTATTAACGGTGCTCAGTGAGGGATTTTCTGCTTTGCTGGAGCTTGTAACAGGCTTAAACAAGGATCCCCATCAGAGCAGGACTTGCTAATTATGCAGGTAACATTTGGTTCTGGTCGTGGCAACAAACTCTCAAGGGCTGCCTTGGCTGCGCATTTCTGCCACTAGCAGAGATGTCTCAGCCTGGGCTGCAGACCACAAGCACCTCACCTCCACAGGGTCCTCCTGACCACCTGAGGCTCCGGAGATTTCGGTGCCGTCCTGGTTCTAGTGAGCTTCTCAGCCATGGGTTCCTGGCACCATTGCTGAAGCAGCTGTGCCAGGGGTGAGCATTGGTTTCCCAGCCCAGTGCTGCCTGTTAACCGTTTCAGCACTGCTCAGGTGCTTCTGATGCCCTGTGAAGTCTGCAAAAAAAAGCTGCCCTGGGCACTGCTTCCAAACACTTCAGCTTGCTCCTCATCTCCCAAGACATCACCACTGCTGGAGAAACACCCAGGTTAAATACCAGGCTTTGGGGTTTTCTTTCTCTCAGTGACAGATGTATTCTGTCTTGGCCACTGAGTCAAAGACACCATTGAGATACCTGCAAATGTGACAGGACGGAAGTCGGGTTCCAAGCATGCTGAAATAAAATGCAGCAGCTCTGAGCAGTAAATGATTGCTCCTGCTACAGTGTGACCTGCTTCTGCACCGAAGCTTTTACTGCCCTGGCATCTGGCTGGATCCCTTCCACAGTAAGGGCTGCAAGCAGAGACATTCCTTGGTGCAGAGAAGATTTTGGATCACAAGTTAAAAATTGTGCTGCAGTGTCCTGTTATGGACACTTCTGCCACGTCCTGCAGCTTCCCAGCCCCCCCTGGAGATCACCTCGCTATCACACCGGTGTCGCCGGTTGAGAGGCCGACAAGGCTGGGTTTGCTGAGCTGCAGCTCTGCAGTACATGTGCAGAATTCCAAGAGCTTGCTAATGTGTGCTTGCTGCTGAAAGCAGGCACTGAGCACACACTGCTCCCTTTCTGCATGCGTTTACAATTAGTTCTGTCCACGGCTGTGTCCAAAAAGTTTCCAAGCGAGGCTGTGCATGTTTAGCTTCACTCGGATTCCTATAAGGCGTAAGAAAGCTGCTGCCTGGAGACTCTGGCAGCCGCGGCTGTAGCTGGAATCAGACATCCCAAGCGATGCGATTGCCGCATCCTGCGCACCGCGCGCTCGGAGCTCGGGGGCACCTCGATGCTCTCTGTCGTTACACAGAGCTGGAGGCACGGAGCCTCTCCAGGCAGATTAGCATCTCAATGCTTCTCACACTAAGGCACCTAATCCATCAGGCAGGAGTCTCGGGCCCGGCCGATCACTCGTTTGTCTGCTCGGAACCCTACGACTCCAGTTTAAGAGCGCTTTTATAGACTCGTATAAAAGAGAAAGTGAACTCGGTAACCTGTTTGCACTGCGCTGAGTCAATACACATAAAAGAAGGGCAACTGCGGCTCCTGCCTGCATGCAGGGCCCACAAGTGCTAAGCTGGTACAGGGATACACCTACTAGTTGGAGAGATGAGCTCTGGTTTCCTTCACTTCACTTTGCTCAGTTCTTCCTAGGAGCGTCCAGGAGTGTGGCAGTGGAGTGAGCCAGATCCCAGGCTCTCCACTACACTCATTTGTGCATTTCCCTGCCCCTCCATTACTCTTGGAACAGTTCAGCTCACCCTGGTGAGCGTTTCGCAGTTGCTTGCCTGGCCAAACCCAACAGCGCTCAGCAGGATTCCCACAGCACTGCCCCTGCTGTCCCTCGGGGACCTTGTTGCTCAAGAGAACAGGCAGGTGTAAAAAAACACAAAGCACCTCTGTCCCAACAGCTGGGCTTGGCCTTAAAGGTCTCTTCCAGCCACAGCCGTTCTGTGGGTCCGTGTTGGAGCCCCTCGCCCAGCTACCTGGCAGGCTGGTCACAAACAGGAGTAAGGGCTAAGGGTCCTGCACAAAGCCCATCCTGCCTCCTACCATCTGCTGACAGCCTGCAGAGTCCTTTGAATGTTTGACCATCACATCTCCTGTGTGCATTCTGGAGCTGCTGCTGCTCCTCCCCAGCAGCACTGATCCTTCCCACGTCAACACAAAGAGTCGTGATAGAGGGAATAAAACCAAGTTCTCTGCATTGGTCTTGCCAGAGTCCACAGGCCCCACTGTCCAGTGCTGTGGAGATGGGAAGAGAAACTCAGAAGCAGCAAGACAAAGCATCTCAGCAGCTCCAAACAAAAGGAGCCTGTTTTCAGATAGAAACCATCAGTACCAGGACAGCTGTCAACTCTGCTTTGCCCAGAAAGGGACTCCATTAAGCTCTGTAAAAGCTTCTAAAATCTGAAGCTTTAAAAGCATTTTTCTGTTTAAAATGGCAGAGCTTTACTGAAACCTAAAGCAAGAGCTTTGCCAAGAGGATGGCTGAGATGAATGCTGTTACTAATTATCATTTAAATATCTGCATCTTCAGTCTTCCAAAAGCTGTCTCAAGTAGTACAATGAGGATCTCCCAGCCAGAGGGATAATAAAATCCTCCTTCTTAGTCTGCAACATCCAAAGTGTCCACACCACTGGCAAAGTTTAAGGGAAAAGGTTTAACCTGAGGTCCATGGCACCAGTCCAGTACCACTGAGTGTTCAGCAACCTGAGTGGTGCTTGGGAAGTGATGAAAGAAATGCAGCAAAGCTCCAAGGACAGCCTGAGGCCTTTATCTCCATGCAGTTCTTCACTGCCTTTAGGTCTGAAGAACATTTTGCTTCCTAAAAATGCAGAGCTGAGAGATGCAGGCAGGAAGTGGGGAGGGGGCAGGCAGCACAGGGAGGGTTGTCAAGAAACGTAACTTGGCCAGAAAGGGGCAAAAGGAAACCTGAGGACTTCAGTCACTATAGAATCAATCCAGCTGGAAAAAGCCTTCTGTGACCAGAGTCCAGCCACCAACCTGGCACCACCATGGCCACTGAGCCATCTCCCAAAGTGCCATATCTACATGTTTTTTGGACACCTCCAGGGATGGTGACTCCATCACCTCCCTGGGCAGCCTCTTCCAATTCCTGTCCACTCTCAGTGAAGAAACCTTTCCTAATGCCCAACCTAAACCTCCCCTGACACAATTTCAGGTCATTGCCTCTCGCCCTGAGACTAGGGGGAAGAGACCACCCCCATCTGATTCAACCTTCTTTCAGGGACTTGTAGAGAGCAGTGGGGTCTCCCCTCAGCCCCCTCTTCTTCAGGCTTAAACAATCCCAGTTTCCTCAGCCACTTCTCAAGACTCATCCTCCAGACCCTTCCCCAGCTTTGTTGTCCTTCTCTGGACCTGCTCCAGCCCCTCAATGCCCTTCTTTGAGTGAGGGACCAAAAACTGAACCCAGTACTCAAAGAGTGGCCTCACCAGTGCCAGGCACAGGGGGACAATCCCTGCCCTACTGCTGCTGGCCACACTGTTCCTGATTCAGGCCAGGGTGCTGTTGGCCTTCTGGCCACCTGAGCACGCTCTGCTGGCTCAACAATTAGTCCCACATCACTACAATTAGTTCCTAGTGCTTCTCATTCACTGGAACCACAGGAACAGGCTTTGTGAGGCGTCCAGCAGGCAGGAGAGAAGGAATCAAAATGAATCTGGCAGAAGGAAGAAGCCTTTCCAGCTTCCTCAGCAAAGAGTGACCTCATCCACAAGCCAGTGGGAACCATCCAGAAATCTTCAGGTGCTCCTCAGCAAGGAACCCTGCAGTACTGACCTCACAGGCCCAGCCACTTCCTCACCCCTGGTTGCAAACTCAGGTAACAAAACCCAGGTCTGGAACTGGTGCATCCTGCAGGCTCACACCAGACTCAGTTTCTGTGGCTGGAAGGGTTGATGCATTGTGCTGTGTCCTGCAAGGTCTCCTCCAGCTTTCCTTCACACCTCCTCATCCTGCCTGGGCTGGTGCAGGCACTGTGCACACAAACCTGAGCTGCAGAAGCTCCCCAGGGCATGCTCCTCCAACTTCTACCTTCCCTCCTTCAGTCTTTCTGTGATGTTGTCCCTCCTAATCTAGGCACGTTTGGGGCCAGATGGGATCTGAACATTACATCAAGAGCATAACTTGGCCTCCACGAGGAGCAAACTTCTGCCAGGAGTGTTTGGAATTCCTTTAAACAAGAGTCATTTTGAACTGCAGAACAGCTAGGAAGGGGAACAGCAAAATGGGACTGAAGAGTGGGAGAAATACACAGAGAAATCAAACAATGAACAAGCAGAAAGAGGGGGTTGGTGGTGTGGAGAAGGCAAAAATAAATGAAAAATATCTAAGAGGAGGTAGACAGATTCAGAAAGTCCTGGGAAAAAGAGAAAAGCTCTCATGTCAGCTGAGAAAGGAAAGGTTGTGAGCTGGTCTGGATGGGGCTCCAGCTGAAGCCTGTTCTTTTTTGTTTTGTTCTTTTTTTCTTCAGGCTGTTCTTTTTTGTTTGTTTTCTTGAAGAGCAGAATGAGGCCAATCTGTCTGCAGGGTGGTGAAAGGCAGTGAGTCCCCAGCCACCACCCAGCAGCAGCTCCTGAAATTGCTGTTCTAGGCCGTTATTTATTCGAAGAGGAGATCTGAGAGCATCTAAGCCAGAGGGAACCACAGGCTAGAGAAAATGCTTATTAACAACAGCCTCAAATTGTAGGGACAGTTTGATACTGTGCAGTTAAAGCTAAATAAAATTAATTTGGCTTGTTTAAGAGGGTCAGGTTATGCTGCTGGCAGAAGGCCTTGGAGAAAGGCAATGTTTCCACAGGGGAGATGCCCTGACCTCTAGCAGCATACCATATGATTCATTTGGGTCACCTTAGAATCATAGTTATTAAGGTTGGAAAAGACCTCTAAGATCAAGTCCAGCTGCCAGCCCAACACCACCCTGGCCACTAAACCGTGCAGACATGGCACTTTGGCACATGTTATTCACACACCTCCAGGGATGGTGACTGCCACTACCCCAGGCTGTAATTACTTATATCAGAAGGATGCAAGAATTACCACATCCCATCCCCACAGAACACAAGGAAACACTGCTAGGAAGGATGGGATTTACTCTTCAAGCAATAGTCTGTGCCTGCTCATGGACTGCCTGACGTGGGCTGTCCCCAGGGCTCATCTGAAAGGTTTTGCTTTCAGGGCAAGGGTGAAAGAAAATAATCCCAAGCCATGGTGATGGTACTGGAAGCGAGGGCAGAACTGTGCTGTCCTCCCTTTGTGCTGCTGCAGTCAGAAATACCCTGGAAACTCTGCTTTATTAGCATGAAATGAGAGTTCAGGGGAGCAGATGTATCAAAACAAGCAGACCTGCAGCTGCTGGATCAAGTTATACTGAGAGAGTGCTGGCTGGGAAGGCTAAAGCTGGAGGGAGCCCAAGCACAGGGCCCTGCTGCACAGGTGTGTGCAGGTAACTCCTGCTGGCCACAACGGCGCCGAGAGCGGAGCTGGTGATGGGAATGACCCTGAGCACCAGGCACTTAGCTTGGTAAACACAGACCATGCCTCACCCTGGCAGCACTTCCACTTTGGAAAACAGGAATGTAAACAGCTCTTGCCTCAGAATGACAGCCCCAGCACCTAACTTGTTTCCCTCTGCCTGGAGGGAAGCCTTGGGAGCCACCAAACACACTGTTGAGCTACTCCAGCCAACAGACAAGACTTCAGTCACCAGCAGGTTTGCTGAGGAGATTAGGGGTGGGCAGTGGGCAGCCCGGGAGAGTGAGGAGATTAGGGGTGGGCAGTGGGCAGCCCGGGAGAGTGAGGAGATTAGGGGTGGGCAGTGGGCAGCCCGGGAGAGTGAGGAGATTAGGGGTGGGCAGTGGGCAGCCCGGGAGAGTGAGGAGATTAGGGGTGGGCAGTGGGCAGCCCGGGAGAGTGAGGAGATTAGGGGTGGGCAGTGGGCAGCCCGGGAGAGTGAGGAGATTAGGGGTGGGCAGTGGGCAGCCTGGGAAACTGAACGGCAGACACTGAGAGAGCAGAGTCCCAGTGCCTGCTGTATCATGTTCAAGCATATTGAAATCAGCTGTTGGAGATAAAGGGGAGCTGGGAGCTGGCATGCAGAGGATGGTCTCCATCTTTATACCAAGCTCAAGTTCTGCAGAGAAATCCTGATTTATCCCAGGATGTCAGGGGTTGGAGGGGACCTCCATCCATCATCCAGTCCAACCCCCCTGCTGGAGCAGGACCAGAAAATCTATCTCAGGTCACACAGGAATGCATCCCATGGACACTTTGCTGAAAGACCTCATGCTTTGTGTGTGTGTGTTTATATATATATGTATGTATGTGTATATACATGTATACATAGACACATGTATACATATACATATATATATATACATATTTGTTTATAGGTTTTCTTTTTAATTTCTATTTCTTAGTTCTCCTCTTTATTTCCTCATTTTTTCTTCTTAGACAGGTGTGGTCTGCTGTTCTTCAGCCACCATAGTGAGCTGGTGAAGATGTCTGATTACTGCTCCAAGCAGAAATGACAGAGGGTCGGCCATGGAAAGGCTGTTTCAGTGCAAACACTACAGACTAGGTTTCTTTTTTTAATTTTTTTTTAATCTCCCTTCTCCCCCATCTCCTTCCTTTCCTCTCCATCTTTCTCTATCCCCCATCTTTCTCCTTTCAGCACCACCTCTTCTACCATACCTGCCCCTCTCACCCCGCACTGCATTTTCCCCTTTTCCCCCCAAACCCAGAGCACCTGGGTTCTGTTGGAGTCTCCTCCCAGCCCAGCTGTGACCACTTAGCCCTCCCTGCCCACTCCCCTTTATAGCTGGCCCCAGGAAGGCAGCGGCCCCAAGCTTGCCCAACTGGGCAGAGGAGCCTCCTCCTGTCGCCGCTGGTGAGTCCCCATGGTGCGCACTGGGTGAGTGGTGGAGGTGATCTAAAGGCCGGGGGGCCTCGTGGCCCCCCGGTTCAATAGGGTAGAGACTTGATCAGGACCATGGCACTTCTTTGGCTGGCTTGTGGAATAGCTGCTGAGGCTCAGGCTTCTGCTGGCTA
This sequence comes from Ramphastos sulfuratus, assembly GCA_013399055.1. NCBI lineage: Eukaryota > Metazoa > Chordata > Aves > Piciformes > Ramphastidae > Ramphastos > Ramphastos sulfuratus. Next base: position 67,594 of record WBNM01025952.1, on the reverse strand, counting down.
AAGAGAACACCACAGAGCCTAGCCCAGGAAGGGCCTTCCAGCACCCCTGGGGGTGCAGGGACTGTGGGGCAGGACAGGCAGAGCTGGCTGCAGGCTTCTTTCAGTGGCTTGGCCTGCTCCTGCTCTGCATCCCATGGCTTCTGCTGCACTTACTGCTCTTCTTTCCTGTTCCCATGGGGAGCTGATCCATCACCAGTCAGCCTTTCTCTCTTAAAATACATCTTTAGATGATGTCTAAGCTCCCTTCTAGCCTAAGCCATTGCTCTTTTCCTGACTTGCTTTGCACTGCAATTGATGCACTGCATTCAGCTGCCTTCTGGGGTCCCTTTTCCACAGAGGGACTGTCGAATGCAAATGTTACCTTCACATGTGGATCCATGTAAAGCATTCATCACCCAGGGATTAAGGCAACCCCACAGGCTTCTTATATAACTGAGGGCTTTTTAAATGTTTATAACCACCTGCTTCCTCAGGATCTCCAGACCCTTCCCAACTGCTGGCTAATTAACTTCTGATTCCCAAAAGGATGTCAAGAATCCAAGGACATCAAGGTCTTTGCATGAACAAATGCAAGATGATAAGCCATAAGCAAAGGATTTCAGTGTTTGTACTGTTCCTCTAACTCCCACTGTGCTTTGGAAGACCTGCTGGAGCTTCAGTTCTGAAGGGCAGTTTGTCAAGCATCTCAGATATGCCCCCTCCAAAATACAAACCTATGATGCAAACAGCCTCTGCAGCAAGCACATTTGTCCATCTGTTAGGAGTTTGAACATGTGGAGCAGCATAAACACTCTGAAGTATTTCAGATTCTTACTTTATTACCTCACTTAATGCCTTGTTAATTAAGCCTAATTTTAATCAGCCAACTTAATTTAGCAAAATTGTCTTCACAGAATTAAGCAGGTTGGAAGAGACCTCTAAGATCATCAAGTCCAACCTCTCACCTAACCCTTCTAATTAACTAACCCATGGCACTGAGTGCCTCATGCAGCCTCCTCTTAAACACCTCCAGGGATGGAGACTCCACCACCTCCCTGGGCAGCCCATTCCAATGCCAATCACTCTTTCCATGAAGAATTATTTCCTAACATCCACCCTAAACCTGCCCTGGCACAGCTTGAGGCTGTGTCCCCTCGTTCTGTTGCTGGGTGCCTGGCAGCAGAGCCCAACCCCAGCTGGCTACAACCTCCCTTCAGGCAGCTGCAGAGAGCAATGAGGTCTGCCCTGAGCCTCCTCTTGTGCAGGCTGCACACCCCCAGCTCCCTCAGCCTCTCCTCACAGGGCTGTGCTCCAGGCCCCTCCCCAGCCTTGCTGCCCTTCTCTGGGCACCTTCCAGCACCTCAACATCTCTCTTGAATGGAGGGGCCCAGAACTGGACACAGCACTCAAGGTGTGGTGTCTGGTCGGTGCTGGTGGGAGCTATGTGCCTGCCACTTTACAGTGAGTTGAGGGACAGCATTCCTGGAGTGCTTTCCATTCTGCATGCCTTTGTCTCAGAAACAAGGGAGAGGACTATTTTATCCAGCCCTGATGACAGCCTCCAGACCCACTTTGCCTTATTTCTCCCTGTGACAGGATGCTCAGAGATCAAAGCTTCTAAGCTGTTCGTGTCACCAAGATCATCAGGACTCTGCTCCCGCTGGGCAGGGCAGCAGAAAGCCATCCTGGGCCGAAATGCTTGGAGCTTTCCATACTGGGACAGTTCATGGAAAAATCTCACTTCCTTTAAATAGCAAAGTTCTCAAGCAGACCTCTTCTTTCCCCCCTTTATTGAGGCAACCTGCTTCTTTTTGATTAAAAAAGGCAGTGCCCTCCTGAGAGATAAGCAAAAGGGAGGGGAGGCAGAGCCGAGTGAACAGGATCCACTCTCCAATGTGCAGCTTGTGCATGGTTAATGGATGCTGGGCATTAATATTTCTTACCCTTTTGTCTGTGTTCACTGTAATAGAAACCCCTGTCTAGACTGAGTGGCTACTACAAGTAATCCCAGTAATATCCAGTAAAATCACTCTGAAATGTGATAGCTATAGTTATCAAGGAGCACCAGGATTAACTTGATTGATTGAACAATGGACTTCTGGTTTTTAACATGATCTATATATGTCCCAAAAAAATCAAAAAATATACATATGGTTGTAAACCCTTCAATGCTGGGCAACTTATCATGGTCTGTAAATGCACTGACACACCCTAAAAGGAGAGAGATTAGTCTGCTCCAGAAGGCAAGGCTGAGTGGTAATGGCCATAAAGAAATACTTTCACTCAACCAGCTTCTGCAAGCAGCCTCTCTACTGACCCAACCATACAGACTTGGACCAATCTTTCCTTAAAAGTCCTTTCCTCAAGCTGCATCACACAGTGCAGAACTCTTCATAAGTGCAACCAGGAGAAGCATTCTCTCTTCTTAGCGTGGCCTCTGCAGTGCCTCAGTAAATAACCATTTCCCTGACCCCAGAGAGCTGTGTTCTACCACCAAATCACATTAAACTCCTTCACTGAATTTGAATGAGCAGTAAAAGCTCTAGGCCCGGGTGCAGAGCATCACACACTTCTGTCACAAGCACATGATGGCTTTCTTGCTGTCCAAGGGCTGCAGCAGTGCATCTGATACCTCTGCTCTGAGCTAATCTGCAGTGGGGATGGCTGACCTTTCTGAAGGCTAGTTCACTTCAACAAATAATTCATCAGTAGAGGTATAAGACCTGCAACCAGGACTCCTGCATTAATTTCCAGCTCTGCTCACAGTTCTCTTTGTGAGCTTAGTTACACCTTTGAGTTCTTTCATGGCTTGATACGAGCTTGGAAATGAGAAAAGTGCTTTTACCTGGGAACATGGAGCTAGCATTCAAAAGCTGCATGCATGGCTAGGCAGAAGATAACCCAGTACTCCAAGCAGGCAAGCATCAAGCTTTAGGAAAGTTACTTGATAAATCAATTTCAGCTTAAGAATAACTACCCAGAGAGCTACATTTTTTCTCTAGAGTTTATAATCAATTCTCACTAAATTCAAAGGAAGACATCCTGACTCCTAGCAGCACCCAGCTATGAGAAAAGGAACAAAAAGATAGCTGAATGGTTTTAGCTCTTCAGGAACAGCTCTTGGAAGAGCCTGGCAAGGAGGCTGTCTTTCTGGCTTATCTGTGGGGCAGTGATAAACAACATTGCTGCTCATGACCTTTGAAAATCTTGCTGGTAGTTCAGCCACTGAACCTTCCAGGCCTGTGTCCCAGTGCAGCAAGAGACAAAGCTTCCTTGCCCTTTGTGACACACCTGCAAACCAAACCTCCTCTGGTTCCTGCACTGAAGCCACAGAACAGGTTGTTTAAGCTCGTCTGAAATACCAATTAAAAGAGCTCTCACTCTATTGCTAATTGTTAAACATCTCACACTGCCTCACCTGGGACTGGTGTGCTGCAGGGAGGCTGCTTGCTCCCTGTTTCTGCTAGTGAGCCAATCTGAGCAGGAAAAGGCACTCCACAAAACGTCCCTCACTCTCCCTTCTTGTTGTTTTTCTAGTGGAAACGTTTTTCTTTCTGTAAGCTGGGTCTGTACCCACTGATGACCAAACCCAATACTTTAAATGAGCAAAAGGTGAAGGATTTTAATCACTTTCATTCCCCCAGCTGCTGTGGAGCTGTGACAATCACTTAGGTCAAGACATGGTCCATATCTAGCAGAAGGTGGTTGCAGAGCTTGCTGAGCTGACCTGACATTGAACCTTTCACTGAGCCCTTCCCAGTGCAGGAAAATATTTGTTTTATTAGAGCCCTGCAGAACTCATCCCAGTCCAGGCACTGGGATTAAGACCAAATGTGTTAAGCTTGCATTAGGCAAAGCTACAAGAGATCTGCATTTGGGGGTTTATCTGACTTGGTTTGTAGCTGCTGCTGCTATGGCACACTACAAGACTCGGGTTAATGACAGCACTCATGGCACCTTGAGGGTTCTGTTGGGGACTTCATGGAGGGGACAGCCCTATCCTGTGTCAAATATTGTTTTTGAAGGATCAGGTAGCACAGGCTCCCTGAATCCTAAGAAATTCCTTTTACAAGGAAATTGATGAGGCTCTCCTGGCTGGCTGAGCAACGTCAGGCCCTCAAGTCTTGTTTTGCATCAGTTCCCTGCACATCAGAGGGCCTTGCTCAGCGACAGCACCAAGCATGCCTCCAGCAGCAGGGAGCTGTAGAGGGAACGTGTGGGCCAGGACTGGGAGGGTGCCAAGCTGGGGAGGGTGCAGAGTGGACCTGTGTCTCTAGGCACAGCCAGGTCTCGTTTTGGGAATCCTGAAATACAACAGCAGAGGCCATCTGCCCTGGTGTGGGGCTGAAGCCTGAGCTGCAGGGTGTGACTCCAAGGGCACATTCAGGGCTCGGATTTTGCCTGCACCAGGAGCTGTTCTGGTGGCAGTGAGAGAGGGCATCCCCTGGGGTTAGATGCTGGGGAAACCACTAAGGAGTTTTCTCACCCAAATTTCTGAGTAAGCCATGTTCTCATGGTAACAGTGAAATCCCTGTTAAAATAGAGTGGCAAATATCCTGTTTCTTTTTATTGCTGAGCTGATATATCAGACCTGGGATATGAGCTATGTGATATTTCCATTACAACCATAATGTCTCCTTGAGACCTATATGGTGTCACTGTGCATTAGCAGACTTCAGGAGTGTTCCTGGACAGGAAGATTTTATTTACTGAAATATCAAATACACCAGGTCCTGAGCCTTCTATTGTAATCCCAAGAAAATGAAGGCTAGTGGAAATAAAAAGCTAATTCCCGTATTTTAAAGCCCAAATGTAAATTTCAATCTTGGAAAATGCAGGGGAAAGCAAGGTGGGGGGGAATGTGAAATCAAAAGTTCTTTTATCTGAGCACAGTCACAAGAGAAATGCCAGAGAAATAGCAGGAGGTTTGGTTAGTGTCTCTGGGTTTGACTGTGTGAAAGGAGCCGTTACAAAGGAGGCATTATTGGGAGACACTCCCCGAGCAGTTCCAGCAGTGCAAAGGTATCACTGACAAACTGCCACTCAATTAGCTATCTCTTCTATTGGGCAGTAGCTTGAGAGCCAAGGAAGGGTGGTGAGGTGCAGATGTTCTCAATTAGCCAAAGGAGCTAACAAAACAACTTCAAACCCCAACAGTTGTTCTGGTTGAGAAGCGCTGAAGTGGGCCTTGAGCTGCTGCTGGGTGCTCACTTCTTTTGCATGCACTGTAGGAAACCAGTCCAGACCACAGCTGGGAAATCCCAGCTTTGGGAACAAGATCCTCCCCATCGAATCCAAGGCAAGACTTGGACTGCAAAGTCCCAAGACAACAATCACAGCCCAAACACAGCAGGTCCTGTTGTGAGTGGCGCAGCAAAGCCACTCCTGTCAGTGGGGAACCCAGGAAGATGCTGGAAGAGGATGATCAAATACAGAAACAGAAGAATTTGCTTGTTCTGTGTCCTGAAATGCCTCCAGCTGAGTGCAGAACTGTGCAAACCCTTCTTCATCCTCAGACTGTGCTGAACCCTCAGCACTCTGCATGGATCAGCAGCTGGGACAGATGAATTATGGCAAAGGGAAACTCAAAGATTTGTATTTGCTACACACAAAAGGATAGCAGAGTAGAGGAGACTGAAGAACTTCCTTCTCCAGGGCAGGGCAGGGCTCCAGCCCCTGCCTCTCTGCCAGCCTGTGACTGTCCTGGGAGGCCTACCTGTCCAAACCTGGCAATTGAAAGGCAGCTTGCAGATGCACCCCGGGGGACTAACGAGGCTCTGCTTTCAGGCACTGGAGATACTGCAAGTTCAAGAGCAGCCTGAGGACACTGCAGACTACCAGGGCAGTGTCTACAGCAGTGGCCTCAAGTCTGTGATGCTTCCATGGAGCCTCCCTGAGCTGCAGAGAACCTGCTGATCACTTCTGTCAGTAGAACTCACCCAGACTGCACGTTCTGACCTACTTCTGCAAAGGTCAGAGCAGAGTCCAGGAAACAAGCAGCTGGAGGCAGGCAGAGCTTGATGATGTCTTGGTCGTGACACGGCTCCTGGCGATGTCCATGGCCTGAAACCTTGGTTAGGACACTGAAGTGTACCACCAGTGTTCAGCCAACGAGGCCCTTGAGTGACAAGCCCACAAAGCAGAGCAAACCAGGGAGAGGAGGTGGTTGGGGGCATTGGGAGAGCAGAACAGCTGGGGATAGCTGAGCAGTGGTACCCATTGTGGCTGATGACAAAAGCAGTGTGGCTCAGAAGACCCTGGCCAGAGGCTTATAAGCCAAAATGCGGTGTGGAAGGTGTGTGGTGGCAGGGGTTAAAAGCAGCAACAGCAAGAAATGTCACATTCTCTGACACTGAAGTGACAAGGGAGAAACAATAAAAGGTTGCTGCACCTGCAGTTTGTCAGTGAGCTCTACACATACTGAGGGCAAATCAAAGAGTTTATTTCCTTGCCTTGGAGCAAAGAGCCATTCCTTTTCTGCCCTGAGTTCTGCATGACGTGACCATTGGCCCAGAGCTGCTGTCACCTGTGGTGTGTCCTTTGGACTGCATCTGCTGCAGGCTTCTCTGAGGCAGAACACTAACTTCATTGAGACCATTGGCAAGGGCTTGCAGCAGAGTAACAAGGAGCTGGAAGGAGGTCTGGGACCTGCAGCCGTGGCACCTGGTACACCAGGCCTTGCAGAGAATGGGGCTGAGAGAGGCCTCCTGGGTCGCTGAGCCTTGTCTCCTGCTATCACAGGCACCATGTCCTGTAATCCCCCTCATAAACACAGCAGCAGCTGCAAGAGAAAAGCCTGGAATGGCTGAGGATGCTGAATGGGAGGTGTTAGAGGGTCCTGAGTCAGGGGGATTTAGAGCATGCAAAGAATGCAGCTCTGTGCTGTTTAGAAGAGCAGGACAAGATTTTATTAATGAAGCTGGAAAGTTGCACATCCAGAGAAACACCCACGGCCTTCATTATGCCAGACAGGCATCAGAGCAGTGCAGTTCTAGCTTTCTACTTCTGGCCTTGAGTTCAGAGAGTCATTTTCCTCTGTTTCAACATTTGGTTGAATACAACATGCCAGCAGGAAAAAAAAAAAAAACCAACCCAGAAAAGCCTCACTGGTTTCCATTCCTGCAAGTCCTGTGTCTGTTTTAAATCACGAGAGAAGGAGACTTCTAATGAGGCTGATTCATATAATGATGTATTTTACAAGCTATTCTCAGCAGATTCACTGCAATATGTCATTCTTTATGTACCATGAGAGATATATGAGCACACGAGCTTACAGAGGGTGGGGAAGTCTCTGAGTAACTGACCATTTTTGCACCTCATATGCTGGAGAAGGAGAGAAAGAGTTGGAAGCTCACACAGATTGTTGCTTCCAACCCCTCCAGGCCTCAGGTCAGCTGTGAGCTCCACTCCAATAAATAGGAATATTACAAGACTTGTGTCTTAAAACTTGTTTCCAAGGAAGTGTCTCATTTTATTGCTACATGAATAAGAGGCTCTAAGGTAATATTTACTTTGTTTAACATTTCAGTTAAAAAAAAAACAAAAAAACGAGCAAAGGAGACTGTAATTTCATGGAAGCTCAAACAGAAATTCCTCTTTCCACCTGAGCAGAAGGAATCATGTTGAGGACCTTTCCCTGAGGGCTCCAGGGAAGCACACTAGCATGGCAGCTCCCACTCTGCCTTATTTGTGAGTTGCCCTTACAGGAGGATGAGGCTGGAATTGAGAAAAGTTACAGCTGGACTGACTGGCCAAAGCCTGTGACATTAAGGGGCAGGTAAGGATGCTGAGAGGACAATCCCAAAGATGCAGCTCTCCAGCCGATGAAAATCAGAAGAGCCAGATAATCACTGAGAGAGTCCCACCTAGGAGGAAGGTAACTGCAGGGGCTTGCAGTGAAAGGGTGCAGTAGTCCCTCCGGCTCTGCCTGTCCCTGCTGGCTTCCCCAGCACTGCCTGCTAAGATGCTGGAGGAAGGGCCGAGGGCACCTGTAATGAAGTGCGAGGATGAGCGGGAGGCCTGTGCCGAGCAGCGGTGCCAAGGCGAAAGCAGAGCTGCAGCCCGCTCCGGGCGCAAACGATCTCCGCGCTGAGCCCCGAGAACTGTGCCCAGGTGGGGAATGAGTCACACTGCCTGGCCCCGCCGCACGCCGCCCGCTTCAGCCTGGCAGTGCCTGGCCCCAGCACCGCCCGCTTCAGCCTGGCAGTGCCTGGTAGTGCCTGGCCCCGGCACCTCCCGCCGAAGGATGCTGTGGGCATCCGACTGGTGAGTCCCAGCCGGCCTGACCTCTTCGCAGCCCGTACCCACGGGGCACGGCCACAGGGCTTGTCGCTGTGCCTCCCCCACGGCAGATGCCCTTGCCGCAGCCTTTCCTCTGGCCGCTGGTGCAGCGCTCTGAGTTCTGGCAAGCGGAGCTGGCTGCTGCTCGCCCGCTGTGCCGCCAGCTCGCCTCACTCTTTGCCCAAGGGGCCACCGGAGAGTGATGCAGGCTGCTGCCAGCTCTCTCTGCACCCGGCTTGCAGCCCGAGGCCAGATCTCAGCAGTTCCCCGCCGCTAACCCGCAGAGCAGCCCTTCTGGATTTCTTAAGGGCAGGCTGCCCTTACTTACTAATTTTCTTAATTTTTTTTGTGGCCTCGTGGCTGACTCAGTCGCAGCAGCAGGGGCAGCCACCAGCTGCTGCCTATTCCCACGGTGTAACCTGCCCGCCTCGCTGTCTTCCCTTCAGTGTAAGATGTGGTGCATTTGTGTCTGCTCCTTTCTCCTGTTTCTGCAATTGAAATTTTATCCCTTCACAGAGTGCCCGAAATTCTGCAGAGACACTTGGCCTGAATACTCATTTCGTTGTTGAAAGCCAACACTGCTTTAACAGATGCAGTAAAGTTCTGAGAACCTAAAGTTCACTTTTCTGCTTTAACTGCTGCAGATGAAAGGAGTCTGCTCTGCGCAGCCGAATGCCTCTGCTGCTCGCTGGCACATTAGCTTTAAAGGTGTTCTGGTAGTTTTCAGTCCTCTGTGTTGCTTAAGTACCTTTGTCCAGAGCCTCAGCTGGAGTAGGTGGATGCAGCTATGCTGCAGTCAGCAGAGCTATGCTGATTTACAGCACCAGGCACGGCGAGTTTTAATGTGGAGGTATCCTTAGAAAGTAGTCGCCAGGCTCCCTCAAGCTGATTCCTCATGACTTGCAACTGCAGTTTCCAAAGCGAAGCTTTTCCTGACGCTTTGGCACCCCTCGCATCACGTTCCCACACTGCACAGGCATCCGTCCAGGGTGCAAAGGAATCCAGAGCAGTGGCAAACTCCCAACCTGGCTCTGAGTATCATGGTCCCGAGGCGTGCCTGACAGCACAACGATTGCATTGCCTCGCACAATTCCAAGCAGCATTTCACAGCGACACGGAACTCTCCAGCCCGAGCTGCCAAATTCTTTTCGGTGCAATAATTTACAAAGTACAAAAGCTGTCACTTCTTCACCTCTGGGAAACTGAAACAGAACGAGCCAAAGAATTAGCAGTGCGTGCTCTGTCTGACCCGATGCCTTTAGATTCTCTTTCAATATCCCTCCTGCCCTGTGAGTTAGAGCAGCACAGAGCAGTTCCGCTCTGCGTCCGCAGGGGCCGAACACCCTGTGCAGATGTTCAGCTCTGCTTAGTGTACAGAACTCAGAGCCTGAGCTTCGCAGCTATCTCCTCTCAGCAGCGCAGCTCCTCTGTTCCCTGCCGACCTCGCAGGTTTGTCACCGTTTGAAAACAATTATTGTCCTCTGACTTTGCGTTTCTGGCGTTTACCCAACTGCCCATGGGCACCTTGGGATTTCCAGGTAGAGCCTCTCAAAAGAACAGTTCTCTTGGAAGTTGAAACTGCATCCAGAAGGCTAAAAACACATCTTTCAGGTGAGTGTAGTTTTCCTCACCAGAACTGCTTCATCTGGATCTAGTCAACCCATTTTGCTGCAGTGAAGTGGCTGCAGGAATACCTGAGGGCTGGAGCAGTTAGATGTGATTCGTGTTTGTCTCCTCTGTAGCACATCTCCAGAGGGAAGTAAACTGCACAGCTGTTTTAAAATCCTTGGTGATAAGAGGCCATGCTGCCACCAGGGAGTTTAAAATACCTGAGCAGTTTACTTCCCTTTTGAGATGCGTTATACAGGACACAAATGTGAATCAGATCTAACTGATATTCTGCATTATTTCTTCATATGAAGTTATAAAGTAATTTGGCTGGTAAGAGAAGCTAATGAAGGGTTTTAATGCTCACAAGAGAAGAGGAAGGTGCAAGGATTACAGCCAGACCCAGCTCCCTCTGAAGTGTTTAGTTCCCAAAGGGGAAGTCCTTACACATTTAAACAGGAAGGTCCTGCCCCGGCAGCCTGTCTTCCGCCATGCACCGTGAGGCTGCACCACACTGGGGAACACTGGAAGGGGGAGCTGAGCATAAAATCACACCAGCTGTACCTGCTCTCGAGCCTGTCAGGATCTTGACATCCTCACGTGCTGTGTAGTGATAAAACTGATGGTGTGTGATCCAAACAAGCATCTGGATGCCAGCTTTCCTGGCTGGTGTTTAGCTGTGGGGAAGCCCAAGCACGTCCCTAACTCGAGGGGAAACTGTGTGTGTAGCAGAAGTGAGATTCCAGAGTGGGAATTGGCACTGTTTCCCTGGCTGAAACTTTCCAGTCTTGGCTTCAAAGGTGACTATCTGATGGAGGAAAACAAACCCAATGATGTTCAGGTGTTCATCTTCCAGCCTAGCTCTTCGAGTTGTTCACAGACACCCTGGCAGCGGCAACAGCAAAACGGTGATAACCCCCACACGTTTTGGTGTCAAGAGCTCCTCCTCTGCTGGGGTAAGAGCTCGAGCACCTCGTGCCAGTCTCACTTTGCCATAACTGTGGAAGGAAAGATGTTAAACTGGGCTTGGAGCCTGTGCTTTGGCTGTTAGCCACACACACAAGAAGGTGCCAGAAGGACCTTTCAACAGTTTTCTTAGTAAACGCCCTCCCTAGATCGCAGGAGGACCTGGACCTCACTGGGGCACACTTCAGACTTGCTGGTATCTGTAGTTAAGAAAACGAGAAAAGGAGCAATGCCACTGGCAGCACTTTTGTGTGTTGGGTACCCAGCCTTGCCATGTAGCTTGCTCGTGGTGGACTCAGCTGGAGTACCCTTGCTTGTGTGCCCAAGCGATGCTTCAACTCACATTTCTGCCACCCATTTGATGGCAGACAATGCTTTAGTCACCTTCCAGGTTTGCTTTCTGCAGTTGCACTGTTTTCCTGAAATGCAGGCTCTCATCACTAGTAAAACACACAGGTGGCTGGTGGAAAGCAGTGACTCCATGCCCTTCGCATGCCAGCAGGGTGTCAGTCAGCTCTGGCAGTGACTGCAGCACAAGTCGGCTGAACTGCATGGCCAGCAGGGGTTGTGTCATGGCTCTGATGGGAAGGGTCGTGCATGGTCTGGAATGACAATGCCACTGGGCCAAAGAGCAAACAGCAAATGCACACAGACTCATGCAGAAACCACCTGGGTGTGTGCAGAATTATTTCCAACCTAAATTCAATAAATTAGTATCCACGTGAATTAGAGAAATCAGTATAAAAAGGATTTTCAAGGCTCTGTCACTGTGTGAGTTATTCCTCTGCAATCTAATAAGCCTTTTCTCCTTCCATTCACTGTAATGTAGCTTCCTTGTAGCTGTGACAGCAGAAGTAATACATCAAGCTCACCTTTAAATGGGTGTTTAACAGTCTCTGTTACATTATAACAGGTGGGCCTGAGGACAGAAGCCAGCACTACTGGACAAGAAGCTTCGTGCTGCTTGCCAGCTGTCCATGGACTGTGATCTGGGAAAATACTCAAGCAGGGAAATTGATCAGAGACAGAACATGGACATGATCTAAGTGAGCACTTAAACTTGGGGAGATAAACCAACTGGAACTGAGCCTGCCTGTTTTACACAGTAACATCCTGCACCGGTGCTGCCTCTGGCTATGCTTCACTCTAGGGAGCAATTCCTGGCATTCCCTGTGGCTCTTCCTCAACGTACCAGTGCCTGAATGGTCTCTCTGGAAAGCTCAGGATGTGCCATCCTGCCAGGTCTCTGCTTCCATTTATGCCAGTGCTACCTGCACACACTGATCCATTGGGAGCAGCTGCAGTTCCTTGGAGTTCCTTTCCCATCCGAGAGACCGTCATTAAAAATGGTTAGCAATTTCTGGCTGCAAGTGGTTCATCTATTCCCCTAAAGAAAAGTGAAACCACAAGCAGGATAAGAGGATCAGGGGAAAATTCCTGACACCTGGAATCCAACACACTCTAGAATAAAACAGAATGAATTTGCTTGGTGAGTGACAGCAGCGCCTGGAATGCAATCTTGAAGCACACCATTTATCAAAGCTGTGCTTTGCCTCACAGCTTTATTGGGCAGATTTCTGTGCAGAGCTTGGCTGCATCACCCTCTGGAAAGCTCACATGGAAGTGCAAAATTAGATCTTACCTGCCCTCACCCACCATGCAGCCCCTTGACTTGCACTGGACCCCTGCCTCTCAGCCCTCGCAGGCAGGAGCTCCGTTCAGCACAGGTCTGAGGTGATACCCAGCTGGATTTCAGCACCCAGAGTGCTTCAGTTCTTCAGGCTGTCTGCAATATAATGGCACCAGTGGTAAATAATCCCTCCCAAGCCATCACGTCAGGCCTGTTTTAGTAAATCTTTCCACTTGTTAAGAACAAATTCAGACTGCCCAAATATGCTTGGTTTTGCAAGGAGTCCTCTTGAAATAGTTTGTACATTTCTGAGCCAGCCTTTGCTGCAAAAACCAAAGAAGTCAGGGACACTTTTTTTGCCCAGTTTAAACTGTCAGCTAAACCCTCCCATCTCGTACCAAACAAACAAGAGTAGTCAGCAGAGTCCTGCTGGACTCAGATGGTCTTTCTGAAGGACAGGGCAGCACTTTGTCAGCTTCATAAGCCCACAGCTGAGCTGGTTTCCATGTTCCCAGACAGAAAAACAGGGTTTAGAGAGGTGCATATGCAGACCTGGTGAGTCCACAGCTTAAGAGCAGAGGAGAGGATCTCCCCTGAACCCAGCTGAACATGCAGGTCTCTTGTATAAGCTCCCTGTGCCCTTACTATTCACACTCATGCCCAGGAGAAGCTGGCCTGACCCAGAGCAGCAGTTAGAAAATGGAGTTCCTGAAACCTTTGTGTACCCCTGCTGCAGGTTAGGCAAATTCACATCTGAAGTGTTGCCAGAGGGTTTGGAGAGAAGGAAGTCAGAGAAGAAATTGCTTGGAGCAACCTCCAGGTTGTCCATGGCAGCCCTAGGGAGCAAGGCTCAGGGCTGTGCTCTGTGCCCAGCTCTGAGCCAAGCAGTGAGGACAGAACATTGCAATATTGTCTAGATGTCAACAACACTTGGGAGAGGAACTGCCTAAAACCTTAGTGGCTTGGAGTTTTATATCACTGAATGCCAGGCTTCCCTCAGCAGGATGCTTACCACTTCCCTCAGGCCCAGGTACTGCTGCAAACACACTGGCTGCTGCCTGGCCAAAGCACTTTGCCTTGCCTTCACACCACTCTTGCATCAGGGTGGTGCCCTTTGAGTGCTGCCAAGATCTACCCTCACTTGTGGGTGTGCAAGAGGAGGTGCAGGTCCAGTCCTGGGTATTACAAGACTCTGCCCCAGGGTGTGGTCTGTGGAGGTGGCAGTGGTTTGGTCAGGGCGTTCTGAAATCAATCACCCTTTTAAAGAAACAGGCTGCTGGCAGCTGCAGAGTTCATTGGTGTTGCAGCAGAGGCTCTTAGAGGGGTTCCCCCAGGGCTTCTGCCTGACAGGTGTGTGTGATGTACCAAGATCCAGGGAGAAATCCTGCCTTGGCAGTTCACTGAAGTGAGCCAATGAGCAGGAATGGCAGAGCTGGCAGCTCCACCAGCAGGTTCATTTGCAGCATCTCTCCATCTCTGCCACTGCAGTGCTTGGAAGTCCTCTCACACTCTTGGAGAAGATATGAATTATACATTCTTACTAAAGGCCTCCCCATACAGAGGTTTCCAGAGCTGGGAGTTGCTTCTTTGTCCTTTTCTTTGTAAGGAAAAAAGATAAAAGGAATTGCACCATGTTCTGGAATGATCTATTGCCTGGTAGCAGCAGCACTTCCCCGTGCTGGGGAGAATGGAGTTTGCCACTCAGGAAGCTGTTCTGCTGCACTTACAGTACAGTGAGTACAAAGCCTTTTGTCCTGCCCTTTATCCAGGTGGTTTGTGTCACGAAGGAAGCCCACACCTCAGTCTGCAGCTGATACCAGGCAAGGCCAAACACAACCTGATTTTAGCAAGTACACACTTTGGGGTCAGAAAAGATTGGGTCACTTTTCCACCAAAGCATACCCACATCAGCTGTAGCTCCTGGCAGTATTGCCCAGGAAGCCAGCAGGGCTACCCTGTGTGAGGTGCCCCCAGAGCAGAAAGGGTGTTTGCCACAGCAGAGAGAGAGGTGCTGAGGTGCCCAGAGAAGGCCATGGTGTCTTGCTGCCACACTGCTCTCTGGTTTAAACCCAGCAGCTGTGCTGCAGATCAGGGTAACTGCCTCTGATACTCACTTGGAACCTTTCAATGGCAGGAAAAGCAGAACAAGTACCCTGTGTAAGCCAAAGACTGATCTGCAGCTTTCTCTAGGAGCTATGGACTTGAGGAAGAGGTGATCAATGTTTCAATCAATGACTGTCTGACAGGTTGGACTGGATGATCTTGGAGGTCCCTTCCAACCTGGTTGATTCTATGATTCTATGACTTAATTTGAACACATCCTGTGTTACTCTAAGCTACACCTGGAATTACTCCCCAACTTCTCTCCATGACACAATCAGGTGCTAGCTGTTCCTCAAGAAGCTGGCTGCACACAGGCCCCTGGGGCAGCACAGCCAGTCTGGAAACAGGCTCTCTGACCTCCTGTGCTCCTTCAGTGTCCTTCAGCCCTGGGGTGCCCAGCAGTCAGCAGAGGGATGCTGTGCTCTGCAGCGACCACAAGCCGCAGCAACACGCTGGTTGCTGCAGCAAAGGGACAGACCTGACACAATAAAGCTCATTCCTATTTCCTTTCTGGAGGTAGAGTCCTCAGCCCAGTTCCCTCCTGCCAGGCCCAGCCTCCACGAGGCTGTGCTGACTCTTCCCCATGCTGAACCATCTGAGTTCAGGATGCAGCTTTTGGTAGCAGTTGCTGTGGCCTGGCTGACACCAGCCAGCAGTGATAACAGCTCTTTTCTCCAGGGCCACGTTAAGCTGCTTCGGGGCAGACTTTTTTATGTTCTCTTTCTCATGCAATTATGCACAGGCTTCATGCTCAAAAAAAATATCATCTGTCACTTCCAGTTCCTGCAGCATTATTCTGACAAAAATCAGTCACTGAGGGAGTCCTTGATGTCAGAGGTTTGATCAAAGCACAGCAATAAATACTGCAGAAGTCAGCTTGTCTTCAGAGTCCCGGTGGGTTTGCCAGAAGTCTCACTTACTCCTTCAGCACTGTGTTGTCAAAGCAATTTCATTTGTTGGTGAGTCTCTTCCCTTACACTGCTTTCTTTCTCCTCCTCCTCTTTTTCATTCCTTCTTCTCCCAAGGAAACGAGGGGCAAGGACAACTGAGGCACTGTAGCATCTTTAGCACTCCACCATCTGCAAGTGGTTTCGTTCTTCTGACAGCTTCACATGCAGCCTTATAAAAAGACCTGGCTCACTTAGGCTGCTGACTTCAAAGGTGAGCAAAGCTGTGCTGGACCAGGCTGTGCTGGTGGGGCAGAGAGCAAGGGGCCCTGATTGATTTCTGTGGGAATCTCTCTGTGTCAAGTGGCTAACAGGCGAGAAAACATTTCTCCCCACTGCAGAGCTCAGCCCTTCTTCGAAATGAAGGCAGAAAATAAAGGAGTGGCCAAGTGAGGTTAAGAAAGCCTGCATGGAAGGAAGGAACCTCTGCTTGTTTCCCTCCATTGCACAGGGGAGGCCACTAAAGCTCTTGGCATCCCAGCAAACGTTTCAGGAAGATTTAATATTAGTCTTTTCTCCTTTCAGTAATTTCTCTGTGCCAAGATGTTTGTGAACTCCTGGAAGTTGGCTACCAAACTCGAGCCAGCTGCACGGTGCCAGTCTTTGCCCGAGCCTTGTTCCCCTTTGGGTAGTGCTTGGGATGGAGCAGGTGTGACAAGGCAATGTCAGCTGGCATTGCTCTGTCCTGTTGGTTCTAGCTGGTTCTGCCATGCATTCTTCCTCCCAGCTCCACTAGAAATCCAGCAGGCTTTTGAGATGCTCTAGGACATCCCAGTCCTGTGCTTGGTCTGACCTGCTTCCATGGGCTCCATGGTTCGAACTCTCCATGCCTGACGGAAGGAAGCACAAAGGGAAATTAGCCTTTTCTGCCTCCTTGTTAAGGGCACCTTGCTGGCTACCCCAGTGACTGTTTCCATCATTCCTATTTCTCATCTGTTACAGGAGGTCCTGGCAGTGTGTTTTTCCCCACAGAAGATTCAGACAAAACCCAAGCTCTTTCTGTTTTCTTTCCCATCTCCTCTGAACACCCAAGGAATGTGCACGAGCTGCTTTGCTTTCCAGGCGAGCTTGCAATGGAAGAATGTTTTTCCCAGTGCTGAAGACACAGCTTCCTGCTCTCTTGAACACTCTTGTTTTCTGCAGCTCTGCTGAAATCACCCTGACCTTCTGTGAGATTGCCAGAGGCCTTCCATCTAGCAAGGCAGGACATTGCCTTGAGATGAAGAGAACACCTTTCTGAATTTCATCTTTTCAGGAAAGCCTGACAAGCCTGACCTTTGGCTCTGCTTCACTGCTCTCATTCTACAGAACAATCGTCAAATGGAAGAGGAGAAAAACCTTCAGTGTTGCTCTTTCACTCCATGCCCAGATGGAAGGGTTTCCAAACCCTCTGTGGCTGTTCACAAGCCCAGAGGATTGCTTTTTATTTTGTAAGCCTCTCTAGAAAGCGCAGCTTTTTCTCAGGGGACGAGTGCTAAAAGAAACAAATCAGAGATGAAGAATTTTAGTAGTCAGTTTACTCTCTGGCTCATTCCTTTGTCAAGACACTTTGATTTTGCATCCCCCCACATATCTCAGCCTTTGGAGGCATTTTTAAATTACAGAAATATTTATTATTGTGGGGAAAATATGATCATTCACTGAACTTGGCATGAACCCTGCACGCATGCTCACTCCTCTGCTCCTGAGAGCCTTTTTCATTGCGACCAACCCCCTTGCTTAAAGCCTGCAGATTGACTTCCAAGGCTGAGAACTTGGCAGGTGATTTCATGCTCCTGCTGGAGAACCCAGAGCAACAGCAAAGGCTGAAATTCTCACTGCATCCTGCTCCTCTCTAAACCAATTCTGCAGCTTCCCTTTGTGCTTGGCTGGTACAGCAAGATCCTGTCGGGAAGAGAGGAGGGGAGGGGAGGGGAGGGGAGGGGAGGGGAGAAGACACAACACAGCAAAACCAACAAAGTGTCATCTGTCATAGCTTTGTGGAGAAATTTTGGTGAGCTTTTCAGCTCCTCCTGTTGCTAAATTATGTTTCTGAGGATGAGCTGTGGAAAAGCTTTTGACTAGAGTGAAGCTGTAAGTTTCCCTTTCTCTGGTCCTCAGCAGAAGGAACAGCTGGGAGATGTTTGGTAGAGATCTTGTCACTCCCCTGCTCCTCCAGCTCCCTCAAACAGGACAGTTCAGTGTAGAAGAGGATTTTGGATGCCCAGGTGTGAGAGAGATTGGCAGTTCCTAAGCCATGGGATCTGTTCCACTGCTGATTGTGGCCATACATGACCATGCCATGTTCCCTCTCATACTCTTCTCAAAGCTCTTCTCGGGGTGTGCTGTTCCATGGCAGCAGAGACATTTCTTGGGTAGAGCTTTGGATTTGAGCTCAGCCCCCCTGAGAAAGCAACATAATCCTCAGAAACACCTCCAGTAGCCCCCTAAAAGACTCCTCACTTAGTATATCTTGTGTGATATCTTCCATTAACTCTAGTGGGGACCCATACTCTGCCTGATCACTCCAGGGTCTGTTCTCCACAAGGCCAGAAAATGAATGCATTTAATAAGGATTAACCCCTGCTGGCACCAGGGAGCAATAAATATCATAGTCCCAGCACTGGGAATGCTGTGGTTATCATTGTGTCAGCATTTCTGTTATAAACCAGGGGTTGGGGGGGATTAGAACTCAGCCATAAAATTTTCTCCAGGCTGGAACTTGGCATAAAAAAAGAAATATCAGTCTATGGTTGGGGTTTTCTTCTTTCTTTCTTGGTTTTTTTTTTTATTTCCTTTCTTTTTAAAGATTTTTTTTAAAAATAAAAAACCTCTTCAGTCTATTTTAAGTTGGAAAAGGGAAGAATATGAGACTCTTCCCAAATTCTTTAAATCGACATCCAGGCCTCTGGGAATGAAGAAAGGCTTTGGCTGTGGCTGCATTTAGAGGGGAGCTTTCATTGGGGTGTCAGAAGTTCAGGGATTAAAGATGGGTTTTGGTATTTCTTGAAAGCCAGAAGCTTTGTCATACTCTATGAAAAAGCTCAGTTCTTTAGTAATGGGGCTTTAAAAATATTTCTTGCTCCCCTTTGTGTTCTGAAAAGTGGATAATTTGAAACTACCAGGACCTCCAAACTACACTCAGCACACAGCCCAAGACTAGGTAAGTGGTCCCAGTGCAGTCCTTTCGTGCCAGGCTGCAGTGACAGGGCACAGGCTGAGGTCACTGGAACCAGGGTTGCTTGAGGCTTTGTTCTGAGCTCAGACTTTGGTCTTTAGCAGAATGATCTCCCTCTCAAAGCAGATGCATGACTGAGAGGACACCAAGGGAAGGTGTCCTGATGTTGGTGGTGATGGAGGGCACAGAGGAAGAGCAGGCACAAACCTTTGCCATGGGATGTCATGGGCGAGCTTGGGCCAGCCAAGAGCTGCAGGCATTCATCCCCTGCTCCTGACTTCCCACTGTACCACAGCTCCAGGCAGGGTTCACCACCCCTGAGAGGCTGCTGTTTGGAGACAAGCAGCGTTTACCCTGCAGTGCACAAGCACACACCTTCAAAAGGGTCACTACTGTTTTGTGTAGACCTCAAGAGGAGAACATGAATTAATTTGTTCCCCCAAACAAGGTTTTCTTTCAGAAACAGCAGTGCTTTTTTATTTTTGTGTGGCGCAACCTGAGGTATAATGTTGAGTTCCAGTTTCCCTTAAGAGCTGAGCTTCATCCTCTGACTAGGATGGTTTTATTTTAGTTACCAAATATTTGAGGTTAAAGTGAATAGTTCATCTTTAATGGGATTATCTCTTTCAATGTTTGCTTTCATTACAGTTCAAATTGCTCTGAGCATGAGAATCTAACCTCTCCAAAAGCATATTTTGGTAATTTGATACAAACTAAATTTAACCTTTGACTCTCATCTATAAAGACCTTGCTTTTTTTCCACTCAAAACCAGAATGTTAGATTAAAGATCTGCCAGTTTCAATTTCCAGGTTGCTAACCTTCCTGTGATTGGGTCCTGAAATGGGGAGAGCTGTATATTTAGTGAAGGTACTTAATAGTAATGGTCAAGATGGTTTTAGATCTGCTACTTACAACAGCTAGGTGGAGGTTCTCTGCTGACTCTTTAAATGGAGAATAATTTCCTTGGCCCACATTATGCAGCAGAACTCCTTGGGCAGAGATGTGTAAAATAAAATCTTTCCCTTGAGGTACTTTAGCAGAGCATCACAGTTCTGCTCAACAAATAATTTTTATCCAAATGCTTTGGAATATTAATCCTGTGCTTAGGAAAAACAGATTCGTGTTCTCACTCCTGAGAGCTGCCCTTAAGTGTGACACAGAAAGGGAAACATTCTCTGCATCATTCTGTAGTTGCCCCCGTAAATCACCACCAAAACTGGAGAGGGGGAGCTGCTTTTTGGGAAAGCTGTGTTCGTGTTCTCTGCTCGAAGGATCCTTCCAAGTTCATGGAGTTTTTCACTTCTGCCTGGCGAAGACGAAGTGCTGAAACTTTCACTGCAGAAGCTTTGCAGCTTATTTGTCAGGAATTTAAGCGTGGGGAGTTTTCTAAAAAAAGCAATTAAGTGTGAATGAAAAACGATCCTGTCCGCAGTCCTGCAAAGGACAGCTCAGAGGTGGATCAGCTGTCAGAGCTGCGGTGGAGTCAGCGATGCTTCTGCCCTGCACTTCTGCAGCAATGAGAGCAGGGGGGAATGGCTCCGGGCTAGGGCAGGGCAAGGGAACGTGGGCGCAAGTGTTTATTGACTTAACCCAGGGAAATCCATTCCGAGTTCTGCAGATCCTTCCACAGGATACATTTCCTATGGCTCTGAGTTTTTGTTTTTGCACAGCTGATAGGAAAGCTTTTGTGTTCATCTGCTTCAACAGGCTCCCTGTGGAGGATTGCTTGGGATACAAAAACTATGGCCTGGCCAATCTGCCTGTGCTGCGCAGGAGAAGAGGAAAGAAACCCACCTTGGATTTCAGGCTCCGCAGCGGCTGGGGGAGAGCACTGCAGCTCTAATTCAAATTTTGGGTTGCACACAGCCTGTGCTAATAAATGGTCAGCTTAGAAGCATTTCCTGTTTATACACTGTGTTAATAAGCATCCATCACCAGTGTCACATATATGGGATACCAAATTCGAATGTCAAACAAAACCTAAGAGGTCACACATTTGCCTTTGCTAACTAAAAGTGTAATTCATAAATATTATTGCTACCAAACTCTCCATCTACAGCACTTGTTTAGAAATATGCACATGTAACATAAATTGTGATTAAGTTAAATGGGTATATTATTTCCTGTTTTAAGGGCGAACAGCAGCATGAATTATGCTTTGCTCCATAGACATTGCAATAAAAGCCTACAGCCTGGCAAGTTGCTGTCAGACAATTCAGCTGCACAGGCAGCAGGAGAAGGGGCTGGGGATCCAACACTGAGATTTAAGATGTTTCTCTGCAATTTCTGCTGATGCATGGAAAACACATTGCAAAGCTTCTTCCCATTTGTTGTCACTGAACTAGAACCTATTTGATTGTAAGGAGCTTCCACGTACAGATAAATATGAACCACAGGGTGCCAGGCTGGAAGGGACCCCAAAGGTCATCTGGTCCAACCTTAAATGGATATACTCAGCTAACCTCCATCTTTTACTTTTACTGATTTAAACACTGCCTTGCTGTGAAGATAGCCAAGAACTCCCATATCTATTAATTGCTTCATATTTTGAAATGCCTATGGCAGGGGGTTGGAACTAGATACTGCTTGAGGTCCCTTCCAACCTTACCATTCTATGATTCTGTGGAATCCCTCATCAGTTGCTCACTAAAATAAGTGTAGAAACCAAGCCCTCAACAAACGAAATAAACCAAAGATTTTATAAATGGCTGAAAGAGATTTTTTGCTAGCAGGAAACTTCTGTGTCACATAGCCATTAGATGCTGCAGAAGTTTCTAGCCAACCTTCTTCTCTGTCTCTGTTGCACTTCCAGTTAACTTGCAGCCTTTCAGGGCCCGGTTCGGAATTCTCCGAGGCCATCTCAAAGATTTGCAAAGCTGCAAGCAGATTAGGGACAACTGAATTTGAAGTTAAAAAGGGGAGCTCTGATATGAGGAGTGGTAACTCTACAGTGACAAAATGTTCTCCCTTCAGTCAAAGACCTTTCCCACAAACACACACAACGGAAACGTTAACGTTGAATTAAAAATACACTGCTCCCAGCACCGCCAGAGCCACTCAGCTCTCTGAGTGCAAATAAACAACAGGAGCAAAGGCAGAGTTTGCTCCAGACGTGCTTGTGGCTGTGTGTAAAGAGGGTTATTGCCACCAAGGAGCTGCATTGCCCGAGATAAGCCCAGTTACTGCTCATCTTGAGCAACCGCCTGCAGAAGGTGGCTGCAGATGCTGTCAAATCAAAGGCTCCCTGGGCAGAGAAGAATGCCACACATTCCCAAGTTATCTACTCTTTTTTTCCTTGTCTTCTTTTTTTTTTTTTTTTTTTGGTCCTTTAAGCTTTGGTAAAGAAGAGTTTTTACCACGTCACTGGAGTCTGGTGTTCTTTTAAAAGCTTGTAAAATGGGAGGCTGAATATTTTGTTTTATTAGGAGGAACATAGTGCGTAGCAAAGGCAAAGGAGATTGCTGAAAAGGAAGGAGTGCTAAGAGCTTCAAGATACTCAGAAATGACAAGAAGCCACATATTCTGAAAATCACAGAGGGGGAGGCATGTAGAAGCCCTGTACACTAATTCAATTCAGACTGGTTTGCAGGGGTGTAAAATCTTTGAAGTGTCCCCATTCCTGAAGTGAAGGAGACCCCGAGGCAGATGCTGTCAAACAGGGCAAGGGCTGTTCCATCTCAGTATTCCAGTAACAGAGTAAGAGTCCTGTTTGTTAACATCCCAGCACCAGTAAATAGCCAGTGGTGACCATCTCACCCTCCACAGCTTGGCCACGGAGTTTCAGTAGTTAGAAACAGTAAATTGAGTGGAGCTCCTGTCACTGATGGCTGCTGCTGAGAGATTTCCTTGAAAGCAGCCAACAAATGCAAAAGAATCCCCAAATCTCTGTTCATAAATCCTTGTGCTGAGTTTGTTTTGCTCTGAGGTTGTTATTCTTCACCACTGTTTAGCTTTTTGCTGCTCCTGAAACGTTCCCAAAAGGGCCTCCAAGGCCTGGGCTGCTTTTCCACTTTGCCCATGGGGACCTGTATTGTCTTCCCATCTCTAGGGTAGAATCAGAAACTCCAAGGTGGTCCAGGGAGCAGACTCTGGCCACCAGCTCCAAAGGGAGAAGATGCTGTGGGAGATGAGCTAGAGAAAAAGGTGTCCCTTGGAGCAATTAGGCCTTGCTAGTTCCCAGGGAGTCTCTGGAGCTTCTGAGCCAAAGCTCAGTCCATGAGGGAAGGAATATGATGGAAGTAAGGGAAAGGAATGGTCAGCTACTGCCCTCTTGACTGGATGATGTGTAGGGAAATCCAGAGGGAAAACTTCTCCCAGGATTCAGTAGGAGAGGAGTGGAGGTGTGATCCACTTAGGGATGCTTGAGTGTTCAAAGGAAAACTTTTGTGTGTGAAGACAATGCCCCTAGATGAGTGAAGAGCAAACCCTTCCCAATCTCCTGTCCCAACAGACCAATGCCTTAGTCACTGTCTGCTTGCTCTCCACGTAAGCGTTCTAGAAACAGCTGGGGAAAGTGAGGAGAGTTTTCATCCCTACCTGCTGAAAACCAGGGGCTGAAGTCACTAAGGACATCTTTTTCTTTTCTTTCCAAGAGGCCAAAGCATTGTGGGTTTCTTCCCCTTCCTCACACAGGCTGTATCATTTTCTTGGGGGTTATAAATTTTCCTGAGGACAAATAGAAATAATATGGCAGGAGGTCTGCCTGGGCCAAGAGTGTCCTGTGCCAGCTGATCCCACTGAGCTGGCAGATCTTCCCCAGGATGCATCTGGTTTGGTTTTCCTGTGCTTGTCACTAAAAATCCCTCTTTGTGCTCAACTTTCTGTACAGTTCATGAAATCTCTTCCTCTTCTAGATGTTGTGTGAATGTCCACTGGTGCAGCATAATTATTGTTACATAAGAATAATAATTTGCACGGACTTGGTGAAAACTTAACCGCTGTTGCCACCAGAGATGTTTGCAGTGCAGAGGTGGTTTGATGACACTCATTTCCCCTCCTCCTCAAGATCAATTTTAATTAAAATGAACGCTCAGTGTTTTTAAGAGGTTATAAAAGAGCTCTACGCTGCTTTCATTTCACAGGTAAAATTGTTTACAGCTCCTCTTCCACAGGAGAAGGAGAATGCTTTTGACTGCTAGATTTTCATCTTCTCTGCATCCCCACCTAGGCAGTGCTAGCAGTGAAAGGGATGACACAACATCCAGCCACTGATACAGAAACAGGAGTTGTTAATGGGCCTCCAGCAAGGTTTTGGGAAGGTGACAACAACTCAGACCAGTCATGGGCTCAGGAACAAGGAGGGTTCACTTAAGAGCCGATGACCAGCTAGGCAAAGGTGACTTTTAACTCAGAGCTGCAACCTGCATTCCTTTGCTAAAAGTTCCGTTACAAACTGGGCATCATCCCGAGGTACTCCAGAGGCAACTGCTCCCAGTGTAGCTGGGGACTTGATCTCTTTGACTAACAGAGACCTCTGCCTGGAGGCAGTCAGCAGTGTCTCGATGAAAAACTGATTTGGTCACTAAAGACCCTGCTTGTGCTGCAAGGTGCAAGGTCTTGGGGCTGTTTAGTGGCCAAGCCTGTCTGAAAGGGGCTGTCCTCCCTTCAGCCCTAGACCTCTGATTTTTGACCAGAAAGAAATGCCTGAAAATTTACAGTTCTTCCTCCAGAACCTAGAACACAGCCAGATGTAAATGGTGAAATGGCTCAATGGCTATTTAAATAAGATGTGTTGAGGCAGCCTTCAGAGAGGTAGAACAGCCACGGGCAGCAGTTGAAGAGACCCTCCAGCTCCACAGGAAAGCACAGCTCATTTAACCTGGGAGAATATTTCCAACTCATTAATTCATTGTCTCCCAGTTACAGCTCACATCACTTTGTGCATCTTCTCTGTGCACCATGAAGAGCAGGACATGGGGCACTGGTTACAACTCACAGCCAGCGAGACCCACAACAAAGAGAGGTGTTGAGCACAACAACACTCCAGGAATAAGCAGGTACAGTGAAAAATATCATTTGGTCTCAGTGAGTGTGGGTTTGGGTTATCAGGGCTCCAGTACTGCCCTCTCTGCTGCTCAGACAAGCCCTTCCAAAGCAATTTCTATCTGTACCCTTAATCAATCCTTTTGCAGCAGGTTGCCTGTGGAGTCCATGTCCCCTTCACATGCAGAAGGCAGCTAAAAAACTTGCATCCATGATCAAAGGAGCTTAATCCATTATCATTAGCTACATTTGTGGGAAAGCTGATCAGTCAGAAATGTGACTTTCATAGTCACAACTGGCTTGGAGTTCAGCAAACTCCTGCTGCGAGGCACAGAGGCTGAACTGGAGAGAGACATCTGCAGGAAGGAGCAACTTTTGTCCTTTTTTTTCCAGCAACACTGCAGCTCCTCCTCTGTGTCAAGGACAAAGGATGGGCTCTGATGGGGCAAAGGCTGAAGGACACAGACTTTGCAGTAAGAGCCAAATGATATTTCTTCCTGTTTACAAGCACAGGAGTCTGGCTCAGCAGTGCACCAGCTCCTCCCCAGCCCCGCAGATGTGCACAGCAGAGCTAAATCTGCACTAAGCCCCTGGATGGCAAATGTAGCACAACTGGCAGGTAACAAGGGAAATTTTATCCACCCGTGGTCAATTAGGTTAATTTAATTCCCCAGCAACTCCATGTGTAACGTTTAGGCCTCTCCATCGCTGGTTTTGTTCCACTGACATTCAATCACTTATTTATCTCTCACCAAAGGGCCACACCTGAGTTCTGATTTATGGAGCAGAGATGCAGGCAGGAGCAGCCTGTTGGAGAGCTGATGATTGTATTTCTGCTGTGTGAGCAACAGCTTCAACCTGCACCAGTGACTGGGAGGGAAACTGACAACTGAAACTTCAATCCTTCCACCTGTCCAGCTGCATTCCCTGCTTGTCTTCGCATATGGAGTGGTTGTAGTTGTCTGTGTGGACTTGACATGCACTGCTGGGTTGTCTTGCAATGTTTCTTCCCAGCCACCACATGAGTGCTGCCAGTTCTGGGAGCCTGAGTGGCCTCTCTGGGAGCACTCAGATGTTCTGTGTGGGTGCTGGTGCGGTGAATTCACCACCTCTTGCACACTTGGTGTTTATCACTAGTGCAGACTGCAGCTGCACTGGGTCTGGCTAGCCCCAAAGCATTCGTCTCACTGCACGCTTGTGAGTGCTTTGATCTAATCCTGAGCAGTGGACAGAGCTGAGATTTCAGGGTGGCCAGCAGCTTAAGTGGCCCAATAACACAGTTGGGTTGCCAAACAGCTGGATGCCTACCCCTAAAATAAAACCTGCAAGTCACAGGCAAAATTTCTGTGTAAAAAGGGAAAATGAGTGCTGGGAAGTCCAGATGTGGGAGCAGCTCTAGCTTGGATGGGGTTTGGATTGTTGATGCAGGAGTTGGGGGCAATTAGTATTGTTTTAATAGGAGAACAAGGTTGTAAACCAACATGAGCTAGCAGTGGGCTCCGTGAGTAACTGTAGGTTTCTGGTTTCTGGCCCTGTTCACAGAGGTTCTGAGCACTTACAAGTCACTCTCAAGGCAAACAGAGCTTCAGATGTGCAGCGATGTTAAAGCCATTGAAGTCGACTGTGTCCCTTGAACCCCGAGACACCGCAGCCTTTTAACTGCAGCTTCCCGTGGCTCACTTCCAGCACAGAAACATAAACATGTGAGGTCTGCTGATTCTATCTCCATTTAGACTCTGGGAACTTGATAAATGCAAAACATTTGCTTACCTTATGAGAAGAGGAAGTGGTGCTCTGCGCTGCAAAGCATCGATGGCGGAATGAGGGACTCGCTGCTGTAAAGCCAGGCAAACAATGCTGGAACTCTGCATTTTCAGACAGATTGGGTGGATTATTTTTTATGATTTCTGACTGGTTTGACTTGGCAAGGCAGGAGTCTAACAAAACAAGTGATGAAGACTCCTGGCATGTGAGTTCTCAAATATTTAGCAAGAATTTGTAAGCTTTATTAAGTCAAGATGAGTCATCCATCCTGACTTGCTTACATGTATGTTTCATGTACTCTGCTACGCAGACCAATAGAAAGTGTTATGTTTGTTTTATGGCTGCAGGGTTGTATTTCAGCACAGCTATCTAGTTTGGATGCTGTTTATTTTCAGAACAGCTCAGGGTGAATGTTGCAGGTCTGCAAAGCCACTGGCCTTGCTAACATTTTTTTCCTTACTTTTTTTTTCTTTCCTTTGGCAGAGAAGACTTAGAAATGAGAAGCAGAATCTCAGTTTTCAGTTTAAAATTAAAATAATAAGTTGCTTTTCTTTGGGGATTGTATTCTTGGAAATATAACTCTGGTAAAGGCAGAGCAAGAACTTCTGCCAAAGCTCCCTCTCTGTGCAAGGCCAGGTCTTTTGCAGCCAGGAAAAGAGAAAGCCATAGCCATGGGTATTTTGATTTGGGGAATTTGGGGTATTTTGATTTTGGGAAAGCCTTCACATGAGGTAAAGTTTTGGGAAGGAGTGACAATGGCACAGAAGTGACAATGGCACAGATATTTGTCATAGGGACTGGGGGTGTTTCAATCCGTTCTTCAACTCATCCTGCTTAGGAGCATTTGGATAGTCTCTTCAGAGCTGTAGCAGCCACTGGCTGCCCAACAGACACAACAGCCACTGGGTTTGCAAAGAGAACTTTGAGATATGTACCTGGCAAAATCAAGGGCAGAAATCTGGGATCAAATTCCATCCTCACTGGGCCATGTTAACATGCAGCCATCAGAGGAGGGCTTGTGTCCAGCCCCACCGTTGCTGCACAACCCTGCTACTTCTATAGCTAATTAATTAGGTGACTTTGCTGCTGAGCACAAGAGGGATGAGCAGGTCTTTGACCAGACAAAGTGGGCAGCCCACTCTGCAGATGTCACATCAGCCATTGAGCTGTGCAGCAGTCTGACAGCTTGTGCTGGTGAAACCTCACGAAGTCACACAGGCCAATGACTGGGGCCAGGAGTGTTCAACATATAGAATGACAGAATGGGTTAGGTTGGAAGGGATCTCAAAGATCACCTAGTTCCAACCCCCCCTGCCACAGGCAGGGACACCTCCCACTGAAACAGGCCACTCAAGCCTCATCCAACCTGGCCTTGAACACCTCCAGGGGGGTTATGAAGCACAGAATCACCAAATGTGGTTGAAGGAGGACTGCCCTGTCTTCTTACAGCCCTGTGGGTGGGACATGTGCTGTAAAGCAGAACACCTGCACCATGGTGAAGGTCCTGGAAAGTAATTATGGCTCAGTAAAGCTGACTGGTGACCATTACACATCACTGCATGCACCATCCAGGGATATAAAGCACAACAACAAACCCACAGCAGCTCAGACTGGACACTGCTTTTGCCCAGTTGTTTTTTTGATGGCAAAGAAGCAGTAACAGCTCAGTGCTTCAGTAACAGCTCACAGTGCTTAAAGGTTTTGGGTTTTTTGGGGGGGCAACCTTGCTAAAAATTCCTTCTCGACTCAGTCTGTTAGACAGGTTCTGACACAGAGTGAAGAGTTGCCCATTGGTGAGACACTGGCACAGGTTGCCCAGGGAGGTTGTGGCTGCTCCCTCCCTGGAGGTGTTCAAGGCCAGGCTGGACGAGACCTTGAGTGACCTGTGCTAGTGGGAGGTGTCCCTGCCTATGGCAGGGGGGTGGAACTGGATGATCCTTGAGATCTCCTTCCAACCTTCCCATTCTATGATTTTGAAGATCTGAGGGACCGCAGCAATATGTCAATCATTCTTACACCAAGGCTCAACAACCTCATGAAGTTCAACAAGACCAAATGCAAGGTCCTGCAGCTGGGTCAAGGCAATCCCAAGCACCAATATAGGCAGTGCCTGGCTTGGGAGCAGCCCTGAGGAGAGGGACTTGGGGATGCTGGTGGAGGAGAAGCTCAGCCTGAGCTGTCAGTGTGCTCTGGCAGCCCAGAGAGCAATCAGAGCCTGGGCTGCAGCAAGAGCAGTGTGGGCAGCAGGGTGAGGGAAGTGATCCTGCCCCTCTGCTGCCCACTGCTGAGACCCCACCTGGAGTGGTGCATCCAGTTCTGGAGCCCCTGGGACAAGAGGGATGTGCAGGTGCTGGAAGGTGTCCAGAGAAGGGCCACGAGGATGAGCAGAGGGCTGGAGCTGCTCTGCTGTGAGGAGAGACTGAGGTAGTTGGGGCTGTGCAGGCTGGAGAGGAGAAGGTTCCCAGGTGACCTTAGTGTGGCCTTGTAGGATCTGAAGGGGGCTACAAGAGCTGGGGAGGGACTTTTTAGGACTGTCAGGTAGTGATAGGACTGGGGGGGAAGGAACCAAGTTAGAAATGGGGAGATTCAAACTGGATGTTAGGAAGAAGTTCTTCAGCATGAGGGTGGTAAGAGCCTGGCAGGGGTTGCCCAGGGAGGTGGTGGAAACCTCATCCCTGGAGGTGTTTAAGGCCAGGCTGGCTGAGGCTCTGGACAGCCTGAGCTAGTGTGAGGTGTCCCTGGGCATGGCAGGGGGGTTGGGATTGGCTGATCCTTGTGGTCCCCTCCAGCCCTGACTGATTCTGTGATTCTAACACTTGGCTGAGCCACTGGGTATATTTTTTAGAAGACAGGATTTGGACAGGCAGAGTCTGTGAGGAGAGGAGATGCTTCCTCATGAGAGCAAATGTGCTTGGAAAACAATGGAGGAGCTTAGCAGCACAAAAGCCCTTGTAGAAGCAGTCGACATCAAGAGCAATGCAGGCTGAGAAGAGTTTCTCTGCGTGGTGTAACTGTGTCAGTCATCTTGTCAGTCCGGGCAGAGAGGGTGTTTGGTGTCCGAGGAGCTGAGGAAGGTGATGGGAGTCTAGCCCTGTGGGATGCAGAGCTGGAGTTTCAGAGGGTCAGCCTGAGAATGTGGTCACGTGAAGGAAACCATAACAGGCAGTAAGAGCAGTGTTTGAGCAGAGAAAATTCTATCATGTCCCCCAGGAAGCTGCTCCAGTAGTAACTTACACTGCATCTGAAAGTTCACCTCTCAGTTCCAGTTTTGGTTTTCCATCTTTGTCTTTGTGCCAGGAGGTTCTCTATGCCTACCTCTAAACAGATCTTTATTTGTGATATTTAAGGACTGGTAGCACAACCCAGAATTTCATTTCCAGTTATGGATGTTTTATTTCAGTTAAGGCTCTTTCCACCCCTTTTTTAATACAGTATCTTCTTTTGTGTCAGAATTTCACTCTTTGGGGGTCAAACATAACACAGCGCAGGCTGCCCAGGAAGGTACCCCAAAAATGCACATGGAATGTCCAGAGAAGCCCTGAGAAAGCCATAAAGCTCTGCAAAGAACACAAACCAGGGCAGGTTCTTGGAGGCTTCTAAAAGAACACTGCTGCCTTAATAAAAGTTCACATTTTTAACCCAAATCTCAGCTTCAACAGCAAACGTGGAGCCAACTCAGCAAAGACGAGCAGAGAATTGGCTTCCAGGGAGCTGGCTCTGCATGGTCACCCCACTGGCGGTGTGAATAAGCACAGAACTCTCCCCCTCATCAGGAGAGGTGATTGCACTGTGCCTCGCACTCCTGTTACTCTTGGGAAGCATTGCTGGCTGTCCTGTAAAGATTGGGATTACGTTGGAGGACATATATTGCAGGTTGGATTAGACTTCAAAGAGGTGTTGCCAGAGAGAGCTTTTTAAAGGCTTTTAAAAAGGAGTTGCACCGACGCAGGCTCCTTCCCTTTGAACACGGAGGGGAACAGGCAGAGTTTAACACGACTCGAACGGGTCCAGCGGTTCAGTCTCTCGGTACTCGAGCAAGCCCCAGGGGCAGCTTTTCCAGGGAGAGAGGATGTGTTAGTGACTGCTCACGGCCCCATCTGCCCTCAGCTCCCTGCGCTCCCCGCAGGAGAGGCAGCCGTGCCCACCAACACCCGCCTCAGGCGTGGCGGGGGAGGTCACGGCGTGGAAAGGGGCATCCGGATGGCAACCTTCTCCTCCACAGAACTCTGAGCAAACACAAAAGTGCCCCAAGAAACAGCCAAAGGGGGGCGAATGGCAAGCCCCTGCAGGAGGAGGCAGGCAGGGCAGAGCCCCCCAGCTCAAGAGAGACATAGAACTGTTGGAGAGAGTCCAGCACAGAGCCACAGAGGTGCTGAAGGGAATGGAACAGCTCTGTTAGGAGGAGAGCCTGAGGGAGCTGGGGCTGTGCTGCTGGGAGAGGAGAGACTGAGTGGTGACCTCCGCAATGTTGATAAAGATGTGCAGGATGAGTGCCAGGAGGCTGGAGCCAGGCTCTGCAGGGTGATGCCCAGTGACAGCTCAAGGGGCACAGGGTGGAAGCTGAGGCATAGGAACTTTCACTCAAACACGAGGAGGAATTTTTTCCCCTGAGTGTGACAGAACTCTGGAACAGGCTGCCCAGGGGGGTTGTGGAGTCTCCCTCTCTGGAGATACTCAAACCCTGCCTGGATGTGTTCCTGTGTGATCTGGTATAGGAGATCCTGCTCTGGCAGGGGGGTTGGACTGGATGAGCTTTGGAGGTCCCTTCCAGCCTCTGACATTCTGTGATTCTGAGATGCTTAGCCCAGGCCCTCAAAGGCCACCTGTTGCCATGGCAATGCCAGGCTGCCTTGCCTAGGCCTGGGTGCCCTGAAGGACCCTGCAGCCCTTCTCAGCACTCATGTCCCACCCTGCTCTAAAATACAGCACCAGTACCCCCATCAGTCACACATCCCCTCCCCATGCAGGTGCCCAAGCCAGCCTGGAGGAGTGCAAGATGGCAGAGCCTCCAGCTGGGCCCCAGCTCTGCCCTGTCCTGGAGCAGCTCTGCCGTCTCTCACACTCTCCCCTCAGCCTGTGGCTCTCTCTGCTCAGGCTCTGCCAGGTGAGCTGGGCACTGTTGTCCCTGCCTGCCCATACCAGCACCACTGCTCTGAGATGCTGCAGGCATGAATGCAGCCATGGGCTGGCTCCTGGGCAGCACCTCATGGCCAGTGCCTGCCCTGTGTGCCCAGGTCTGCCCTCCTTGGGAGCTGGGGCTCTGTAGCCTGGAGGAAAGGGGGCTGAGGGGGACACTTTCTCACTCACTATAAACTGCTTGAGAGAAGGTTGAGCAAGATGGAGATCAGCCTCTTTCTCCCAAGTTGTAAGTGACAGAACAGGAGGAAATGGCCTCAGACTGTGCCGGAGGAGGGTTAGGTTGGATGTTAGGAACAACTTTTTTCCCAGAAAGGGCTGTCAAGCCCTGGCACAGGCTGTCTAGGGCAGTGGTGGAGTCACCATCCCTGGAGGGAACAAAAAGTCGTGTTGCTGGGGTGCTGAGGGACATGGTGTAGTGGTGACCTGTCAGTGATGGGTTAGCAGTTGGACTTGATGATCTTAAAAGTCTCTTCCAACTAAAGCAGGGCTGTGAGTGTCAGGACTTCCCTGCCCTTTGCCCGCTGCTGGGCACTGAGCACCCCTGCCCCACCTGCCTGCTCTCAGTGCGCTTCTGGGATTGTCTGAGATGTGGCTCCAGCAGCTCCCAGGTTTCACATGTGGGTCTATGAATGCTCCCCTGCTCCCCTCCATCCTCCTTCAGGGTAAGAACTGTTATTTGTCAGGTAATTTGCTTTGCTGCAAGGAAGGTGCAG
Organism: Ramphastos sulfuratus; assembly: GCA_013399055.1. Classification (NCBI taxonomy): domain Eukaryota; kingdom Metazoa; phylum Chordata; class Aves; order Piciformes; family Ramphastidae; genus Ramphastos; species Ramphastos sulfuratus. The sequence goes on along the minus strand of WBNM01025952.1, from coordinate 35,325 downwards.
CACTGGCTGCAGGAAGAGCTTCCCAGGCATGGTTGGCTGTCTGGAGGGGCATGTGAAATGCGTGGCACAAGTGCCAAGTGCTGCTGTCATAAGGGCCTCAACCTACTGCAGGAAGTCTATTAAAAGAGCAAATACAGAGGGTAAAATGTCATTGTTTTTGTAGAACATAATAGTTCTCCTTCTTTTCCTCTGGAGAAGCCTGGGAACTGCCAACAAAATTAGGGGCAGTTTTATTAAATGAAAATACTCCTGCATTATGAGCTAATTTCTGTCTTTCCAGCCCAACACCACAAAAGGTCAGTTCAACAAACCACTCTCTCAGGAGCCAAGGAGGAGTTATGAGCTCACAGTAATCCTCCTAATTGCACTCTACCTTGGTTTTCCATTTTGTTAATTAGCAGCCAACAAATCCCAGCTTTCAAAGTTCATTATCAACCTGCTTCACACTATCACCCCTGCCCTTTCCCCTTAGCTACACACTCTGCTCATGTCTCTCAGCTTCTGCATCTTTCTGGTGCCCAATCATACTCAGCTCTTGAAAACAGGTCCACTCCAAAGCACAGAGGTGCTGCTGCTGGCAGGGGTGAGTGCAGAGCAGGAGCACTGGTGGCCAGCTCCACTCTGTGGGGAGCTTTACAATGCACTCTGGGTTCCAGACCACCTCTGCAGATGGAACCTGCCTGAGCCCAACCCTTCATTGCTGTCTCTGCTGGCTATGTCAGCCCCACCCAGCTTTAGCATCAAACAAAATATTACAGCTGGAAGCTCAGGTCGATTTTTCACAACCTGCAGGTAACCCATAAGTGCCCTGCAGTTTGAATCTGCTCCAAGCTGTGTGTGACCCTTCTCCCCTCCCTTTGGAGTAGACCTGGCAATTTTCAAGCCTCAGGAATTTTCCAAGTGCCAGTGAAATGGGGAAGTTGCCTGCAAAGCTGGCTACAAGCTTCCAAGCCTGCTGGCTCCTCAAAGCTGGGCAGTGTTTTCTGCTGGGGTGCCTCCTCATGGGGCATGCAGCAGAGGCTTACATTTCTCCTGGGCTTGCTGCTCTCTCCTCGGTTTTGGTTATAATCAAACAAACAAACATTTTAAAAAAAAGAGGATTAGAAGCAGAGTCTGGCTGAAGAACAATGACATCAAGAAAAGCCTGGATGAGGCACTTAGTGCCGTGGTCTAGTTGATCAGCTAAGGCTGGGCGAGAGGTTGGGCTGGACAATCTTGGAGGTCTCCTCCAGCCTGGTTGATTCTATGATTCTATCTGCTCCAGTGCCAGGTGACTGCCATTTTTTGAGAGTTCTGTGACAAGAACATCACTTCAGAGCATGACTGGATGAGAAGCATGTCCCACCTCCAGCCTGGCCATTCTTGCTCTAAGATTCTTGCAAGAATCCATTTTCTGCAGCTTCTTCAGAAGCAGGGACTTGGTTTGTAAGAGCACTCAGCTATTTTATCAGCTGTCTCAGATCAAGTATCCACTTGCATCCAGAGGAGTGGTGGCTAACTGCTTAGCTCCCTCCCCAGCCCTCTAGAGTCATACTCTTAAGAAATCAAATAACACTGGCCGTTGTTAACTAGCTGTAGCCTGTGTGTTTGGGTTTGTCCTGCAGAGGCCATGGAACATCAACCTCTGCTGTTCTTGTGGTGTTTGGACATGGTGTTCAGGCAGCACATGCAACAGTTAACCTGGGGAGAGGTCAAGGCAGCATGACGACAAGATTCAGGGGGATTTTCTGCCTCAGTACTCACAATCCTTGACTGAATGGGCTTTGTGACACAGCTGTGCTCAAGTAAACAGGATGGAGATGGTTGAATTTCTTACGCTGGCATCTGGGACTCCGCAAGCCACCAGCATGGTCTGGTTTCGTGCTGTGTGCTGTGCAGGAAGCCTTGGACCCCTCGGTTAGGCATAAGGGGATAGCATGTTCCAGTTCAGCCTTGGAGTGGAGGTGATAGGATTTCCCCAGGTGCTGAGCACCTACAAGCTCACACAGGTGCATTGACAAGAGGGAAATACAAAGCAGCAGTTAGGAGCAGATGTCTTTCCTTCACCACTCCTGAGTGGTCACAGGCACTGCAGAGTCGTGCAGACCCCTCTGCTGCAGTCCAGATTTGTGTGTGTGGAATCTGTAACAACTTAATACCCAGATCTCCTCCCCAGACCTGGCTGTAGCTCCTCCCAGAGACTGTTTGGTCCAAGCTCACTGTACCTGGAAATCTTCTCTTGCTTCCTGCATGTGGGACCTGGACTAACCAGCCACCTGCAGCAGGATTCACTGAGCATCTCCCAGAAGGGCCCAGAACATTACCTGCTGCCTGCTCAGAAACAGTCCTGCAGATCTAAGCACAGAGGGTAACAGAAAGGCCACATTGCCAGATGTCCAAAGCAAATCCTCCTCCTCATTGTGTGCAGAAGGGGTGACCTCAGTCAGCTCAGGCTGCCTTCATTTTGACTCAATTTTTAGCAGTTTCTCAAGATGCAGGTGGGAATTGAATGGGCTGTCACCAAAGGACTGAAAACCTTCCCCAGATCTCCTCCTTTGTCTGTCTGCTCTTGAGGAGCTGCCACTATCAGAAAACTGTCCCTGTCCATCACTTCTTGGAGCCTGGAGGCTGTGAGAGCCATGTCACTTGTCAGCTAGTTTCTTCACCAACATCTGTTGCACCACCATCCCTCAGCCCTCAGCCCTTCGCTTCGGCTGCAGACAGCACCAGAGAGATTACATGGAGCTCCAGACAGCCATGATTTACGCTGCAATACAAATTGCATTGTAAGTTGTGCTGCCCTCAAAGGCAAGGGATGTTGACAAGAGCATCTGTTGCCCAAATTCCTCTCTTCTCCTCAGAGCAGGCTTCCTCAAGGTCAAGTCACAGCCAGAGCAGTTTAGCATGCAGGACTCTGCAAGCTGACAGCACTAGGGATGGTTGGTTGCTTACCCAAAATTTCAAGGAGATATTTTGAGGATGATTCATGTACAGGAACAGAGGAATGCAAGTCAGAATTTGTAAGGGCAAATATCAATGGCTGTGTCTAGGCTGGCTCTCCAAGCTGAATGTCCTCGACAAGAACAGAATTCATAGTAACAAACACCAGCAAGCAAAAGATGAGACCTTACCTCGTTTGACCATTCTTTCCTTAGTTGCAGGCACTTGCTGATGTGTGTTAGAGCTGGCAAGGCAGACTGTCAAAAGTGCTGTCAATCTTCGCACCATTCACCCTCACGCTTGGGAACCTTTTCAGTCTCTAAGGGTGCAAAGTTCTTTTTGGGCCATATTTGTGACGGGCTCAGGTCACTAAACTAGGGATGAGTGATGGTCAGCCATGCAGGGGAGATAAACATTCTGGTTTAAGGCTCCTCTTCTGCCCTTGTCCACACTTCCTGTTTTGTTGCCATTGGGCAGTCAATGAAGACAGAGTCTCTCTCTCATCTCACCTACATCGCCTGGGAAGTAAGAAGAGCAAGATGACCTCGTGTGACATTCTGGTGTAGCATGGTCCCCAGGCCAGCAGCCTCCATCCAGGTCAGAACAGCCAGGGCAGCAGGAGCCACCTGCCAGCTTTCTCTATGTCATGCTTTCTCCTTACCTTAGGGAGTTTTTTCTTGGCCAGAATCTCTTGGGGTTTTTAACTTCTCTGGCATACTATTAAACTGAAGTGACTCTCCCCCATTGTCATCACTGCCTGTGCCCAAAGTAGACTTGTCCACTGCAGCTGGAGCCACCCATCCTGAACACAGTGAGCTTTGCAGTGCAGACACAGACTTTTCTGTCTTCCCTCTGGTGCCCAGAGGAGATGACAGCATAGCAGAGGTAACAGACAGCACAAACAACAGCACCCAGACAGGCTGATCTTAGACTTCCATCCCCACCAGTGTCCTTTGGACTCCCGCCTTCACACCATGCCAGTTGTTGCAATGAACAGAGACTCCTATCTTTGTGAGGAACCGTAGGAAAAGGTGTGCCCTATTTGTTCAAAAATTAATTATTGATGTCAGTCAAACTCCTCAGCCTTGAAGGTGTGAAGGGGAAACGTTAAACCCGTGCAAAGGTCAGCTTTACCAGGACCTGCCTGCTCAACAAAAGGAGCTGAGGCAGAATGATGAATTGCCAACGAGTTCCTGTGTGTTCAAGCAAAGGACAAACTATTAACTTGTAAAGCTGAGCACTGCAATACAGGAATTCAGCCTGGGGATGGTCTTCACTGAAGTGTGCAAGCAGGAGGGTCTGTGAGCTGCAGACCAGATCTCTCAATTCCTCGAGATTTTAAGCTTACTGAACACTAAACATGGAGAAATGAGGTCATGCAAGAGATGGTGTGAGTTGTTGAGAGAAACACAAAGGTAAGAAGGAAGCAGAGGACACCTTTGTCAGATGGCTGTGTGCTGAGCAAGAGCTGCTGGTGGTCTGTGGGAAGAGCAAGCAGGAGATGGACTTCCCAGCCCTGCCTACTGGAATCTGTCAGTATGGAACCGTTTGTTGAACTGGGGTAGTAAAATACTCCTCTGTTTATTATCCTCTTGTTTCACAAACAGGCCACTTGTGAAGCAGGAAATCTCTTGAGGTCAAGTCTTTCACTGAGTTATACTTAAACATTAAGTGCAACTGAGCCCAGGAGATGACACAGCCACGTATCAGCATGGCTGACAAACAAGGAAGCTTTTTGTACTGAATGTACTGAAACCAGAACCCTTCCTTGTCTCCTCCAGCTATTGGGCTGAAGATTCATTCATGAATCTGGGGTTTTTCTGCTATCACATTGGAGTGCTTGTTAAGAGAAGACTCAGAAGCTGAAGCAAGATGCAGGCAGCTGTCACATTTGCAAGTGATCTATAGCCCCAGCTCACTGAGAATTTTTAGTGTCGTTATTTTACAGCCCCAGGGCTCCCACACTTCTTTAGATTCGAGCAGACAAACTTTGCAAGTTAGGAACCTAAGCCTGACCAGACATTTTTTGTTTAGGTCCCTTAAAACTTGTTCCTCTCTTTGCTTTCCTTGGTAATCCAGGAGTGGTGAACATCTGGAACTCATCATCTGTTTTCTGATGACTGTGAGGTATCATTTGTTATAAGTGAGCCCAGAAAATCTCAAAGTGACACCCAGTAGGTTATTAGAGTATGTCAAAAGAACTCAGTGGGCATCCTCCCGAGCCTCTGGCCATCCAGCTTCACACTGGCAATATCTACCTGATTGGAATGGGAAACCACATCTGTTTTGGTCTCTCCAGCATGGTTTTTGTATGCAACTGCTAACACTAACTCCATCTAAGCCATAAGCTTACACCAAGAGACTCAAAAAAGCCAGGAAGCATTCCATTTCCATGATAAAAATATATTTTCAATATGCTTCTTGCAAATATGCATACATTTTAAAAGCATTAACCACACCAAAGAAAGCAAATGCAGCAAAAAGCTCTGCTGCCTTAGGATAGCAATTTCAGCTCGAAGTGGATTCAGACCTATGGTTTGGGCTCTGTCTGTACTGCTTGTCGAGGGCTGTCAGCAGGCCTGTCTCGGACAAAATTCCTTGCAAGCCCAAGAGAACTTCCAAGCACAGGTTTGTGGGAGGCTGCAGAGTAGCTGCATCCTTCCCCAGAGCAGGCAGAGACCTCAGCCCTCACTGCTGCGCATGCCTGGTCCAGCTGCGTGCACATGTGGCAGGTGCACAGCTGCACTGCATGCTCAGCGCAGTCCTGGAGGGTGCTCTGCACCCCTGACTGAGAAGGACAACGACAGAGACCTTAATGTAAAACCAGCCCTGGAGCTGTTCAAAGCCAGGCTGCGTGGGGCCTCGAGCATCCTGCTCTAGTAAGAGGTGTCCCTGCCTAGACAGGGGAGCTGGAACTAGAAGATCTTGAAGGTCTCTTCACAACCAAACTGTTCTGTGATTCTGTGATGTTATGGTTCTGTGGTTTGAAAGGGAGCTGTGGCTACTCACCACTGTGTTTGACAGGCTCCAAGGCTGTAAAAAGCAAGGGAAAAAAACCCCAAATTCCTGTTCTCATTCGTGTCTGCAGGCTTGGCCTGTCTGAGAACTGAAATAACTCACTGCACTGCAGCTACCCTTGGGCTGCACACACAGGGGAATACTTAGAGCCACGCTGGCATCTCAGGCATTTTGCAGGTTCTGAAGATCATGAAGGTCGTCTCTGTTTGGCTGTGGCAGTGAAGAGCAGAGCTGATCAGTCAGGTGCAGACAGACCTGGCAATGCCATTTCAGCTGGAGCCCAGCAGGGAGAAGTCAGCTCAGTCAATGTTATTCCCATGTGTTTGGTCCCCAACTGGAGCAGCCCAGGCTCGGGACTGAAGTGCTGACACCCTCAAAGGAAAGACAGTTCAGCTGGCTACACACATCAGCAGCTCTATGCACATCTGTCATCACACATATATTTGGGGTTTAGATGGGGGGAGAAAAGAAAACAAACACAACATTTTCTGGTTAAACAGAAACAGAGCAGGGAAGCGCCGAGCCTCCCCAAAGCAGAGTTTATTTAATTTATTCTTCTGTACACACAGCTAGTTTGCTAGGATATTATAACTCAACTCATTTCTCTGGTGACCCATGGCAACCTCTGGATCAAAAGGATTACTTGTGACTCATAACTTACCTTGGCTAAATATAAATACAGGGCTTTAGGTTAAGTAATCTAGGCCTTAATCAATAAAACATTTAAAGTGACAGTACAAGGAGGGATTTCAAAAGCTGTGCTAATGTTAACTCCTAATACCTGAGTTTCTGGGGCTCTCCTTTTCTGGTTGTAACACAGATGCCCCATTGCAAGGGTTTTGCATGCACCTTGTGCATACAAGTACAGGTGCATCTGCTTGGGACCTCCTGCTGTCCCACAGTGGACAGATGCTCCTTTTCCTCACAGGAAATCCAGGCAACTGGCCCCGTGTGGAGTACCACAGTCAGATGACCACAACTGCAGACCCAGTGGGCTTGTGTACGTTTTGGATGCCAGATTCTCAGATGTGGCCACCTAAATGGATATCTAAACCTCAGTTTTGGGTGGTGAGGTTAAGAAAGCAATGTATGAAAGTCTTATTTCCTATACTGGAATGGGACCGTTTGGATGCCCAGTATGCACCCAGAGCCCACATCTCAGCATCACATCTTAGCCCCATGGGCCAGTGTTGGCAACCAGAGGTTGGGGAAAGACAAGTCCAATACAATGTGGCTCCTTTAAAAGAACTCTGGAAGCATTTGTAATGACTACAATGGTATAGAGATTACAAAACTGCTTCTTCTTGAGGTCATTCCTGGCTGTAGCCACAGTGGCTGGCTGAGGGAAGCAGCTGCCAGGCCCTGACGCCAATCCAAACCTTTGGGATCCAGTGAGCAGGGAGTGAGCAGAGGACAAGACTTCCCACACTCAAGGTAGTGCAGCTCTCTGAAGTTCCACTGATTTCAGAGGAGAGAGTCTGGGCTAACAAACCTGCTTCAGAGCTTGTCCAGTCCAGTTTATGAACATGGAGGAACTACAAGCTTCAGATATTACATAACTACATTTTTTCCTTTCCGAAGGAGAGAGCCAAGTCTGTATCTGGCTTTTATTCTTGCCCAGAGTAATGGAAGAAAGAAGACAAATTAAAGCCTTAAAAACCCTTCCATGAGTTCTTCAGTGTGAATTATTTTATATAATTCACAGAGAAGGTGACATGATTTACATCAGTGTATACAGTTAAATCGTTCTCTGTTGTAAACCATTAGCAAAGAGGGATGAAGAGCTTACGGAGGGGAGTGGGGAGACGACAGTGTTATGACAGAATGACAAACTTCTGGCCATGCAAGGAGACATCATGTTGTTTCCATTGGAAGATGCTTGTGTGTGTTCCCTGCAGCACCTATCAGATCTCTGCCCTCTGCACTGAGCACTATTCCTTGCTTGTTTTCATAGCAGGGCAGAAACTTTTGCCCAGAAGAGCAGGACAGGTTGGACCTCAGCTCCGGGAGCACAAGGAGGAGTTCATTATGGAGGGATGTATCAGAGGGATGGAACTCACAGCTGATGTGCACTATCCAGTCTGCCTTCTTCGTGTGCAGGTCCTTTTCACCATCTAGTTTTGTGGTCTGCTACAACTCCAGGCAAAGGAACAGTTTGCAGTCCAACAGACAGCTCTGATGCTCTCTTCATCTTGGTAGTGACATAAACCTTGCTTATTGTTACTGTCTTCTGCCTGGTGCTGAAGATCCCTGAGGAAAAGCAGCCAATTTCTCTCTTAATCACTCCTGCAACTGTTTCAAGAAACATTCTTGTTTTCTAAGAGGTATTTAATTCTTCCCCCCTGGGGACCCATTTAACTTTCCTTCCTAATCTCCTAACAATCTGGAATGAGGCCTTTAGTAGTCCTGCTCGTTGTGAAACAGCTTTGGGAGATAACTCCTATCCCACCTTAACCACACTTCAAATAATCTTTGTGTAGCTGTGATGCAAAGCCATAGGCTCTCAAAGCAAGTTTATAACCAATTTAACAACCAAGACTTAGAAGGTTATTGCAGGATGGGCAGGGAGAGAGGGGTGAGGAACTGACCAGGGAAGCACAGTTCAGTTTGTCCTCCAAACAGCTCCGTATCTCTTCCAGCTTTACAAGGATGAAGTGACTGGAGAGCAAACAGGGAGGCCTAATCTCAAGTAAAGACAAGGGGTCCCAGACTGACCAGCAGCCTTCTTCTGGAAGGTCACATAAGCACATACTTCTTTCTCTGCAGCAAGACAGGCACTTGAGTTTCACAGGACTCAACACCTTCAAACATAAATGAACTGTAAGGAACACACCGAGCTCTGCCGCCCGAGGGCACGCACGCAGCGGCTGTGTGCTGAGCCTGGGCACTGCCATGCTGACTGCAAAGAGAAGCAAGAGCTTTGGCCTTGAACACTGCAGGGTATGTTGCACTGCACTCAAAGCCTACCTCTGACTACCCTCCTTGGGGCTGCCTTTTGGTGAAAGAAATCCTGCTGTTATGAAGGACAGAAGGAGGCTGAGATTTAAAAATACTTTTCAAACATCCTTTCAAATAAGCCTCCCAAAAACACAGCAAAACACACAGCAACATACAGGGGCAGAAGTGCTTCTGGAAGACAAATGCCTCTAAATCTCATTTCTGACAGCTTTTTGCTTACTCAACTGCTTTTAATTAAGCTTCACTTGGTTTAGGGAGCCAAGCAAATGAGGAGAGCAAAAAGGAAAGCAAGGGACCCAGCCCCTCCGACTTTGCTCACTAGCTGGGTTTCCACATCTCTGAAGCACATCTCTCCATGGCAGCTGCTGTCTAAACCTGCTTGAGAGAATTTATCAGCCCAAGTCTTTGAATCCATGATTGTGGCAGCAGTAATTCCTGAGCAGTGAAATGCACCAGAGGCTGTAATGCAATACCAGCTCCAGCCTATTATGGTTTTAATTGGAATATGCAGTTTGTGTGTTCCTAGAGAAATGTGACTGTCCTCCTTATGCTTAACAGTATGTGAATAGCTAAAGCCCTCTAATGACCATGTAATTTATTGTCCCTATAGTTATGGCATTAAGCTACAAGTCACCTAATACTTGCAAACATTGTAAACTCCAATTACAGCTCCACCAGTGATCCTTCTGTCAACTGAGCTGAAAATGACCCAATGATAAGGCTAAGCACCGAACCACCTAAGGCAGTTATCTGGAGCTCAGCACCTGTACTACAGAGAAATGTCCAATAAACTATGGTCAAAGAGCTTTACTTAGCTGTCAGATGTAAGCACAGCAAACACAACCAGGTCCCAGAACCATGCTGATCACTCTGATTTCACCAATCTTTTGTGTATCTGTCAGCCTCAGCCTAGTTTACCACTACAGTCAATCACCGATTCTCAAGAACTGCTCAAGGATTTCACAGGCACCAGAGTGGATCCTGACTGCCCCTACAGAACTCTTGGCATTTCATGAAAAAAAAATTGCCTGCCTTTTCTCTACAGGGTGAGATGTTCTCTCCAAATATCCACAGCTGTGGGAGAAGGTAACAGAGGAGCTGACACCATAATTCAGAGAGTCTGGGAGCAGGTTGGACAGCTTCTGACCTGTGAGTAACAAGAGCTGGGTACCATTTGTGGGTAACCCTTACCTAGGGAGCAAGGTGAGATGTTCTCTCCAAATATCCACAGCTGTGGGAGAAGGTAACAGAGGAGCTGACACCATAATTCAGAGAGTCTGGGAGCAGGTTGGACAGCTTCTGACCTGTGAGTAACAAGAGCTGGGTACCATTTGTGGGTAACCCTTACCTAGGGAGCAAGGTGAGATGTTCTCTCCAAATATCCACAGCTGTGGGAGAAGGTAACAGAGGAGCTGACACCATAATTCAGAGAGTCTGGGAGCAGGTTGGACAGCTTCTGACCTGTGAGTAACAAGAGCTGGGTACCATTTGTGGGTAACCCTTACCTAGGGAGCAAGGCCACCTGCTGCACGGAGAATGCTACAGAGGTCAGGGGCACTGTCTCCTGGATGCTCTGTGGTGGCTGTGCCACGCCTCTGGCTGAGCACTCCTCTCAAACAAGCACACAGAGCAAACCAAGTGCACAAAATGGACAAATCACCTTTCCTCGCTCGTGATTTGTGGTTGCACACTTAAGCCACCTCACATTTTTGCAGCCCTGTGAGTTGGACTCAACCTTCCCAAGGAGGAAAACAGCAAATTGGGCATTTCAGCTCCACATTTGTCCAGGGAGTAAGCACTCGAGCTACAGTTGGTGACACATCTGAGATTTGTGTGGTTTCCTACATTTCCCATGACCATCCAAATATTCATGAAGAATGAATAACATGGTCCTGCTTTTAGCAAGTTCCATTCATTCTTATTTGTATCTGGCTATAATCAGCAGCGAGACCCCAAATATTGGGAGACTGCATTTGATTCCTGAGGTCTTTTCCTTTTTGTTTATGTCAAAGCAAATTAACTGGAAGGAGCCTGACGAGGAAATCAAGCAAGCTGTGGAAGGTCGAGAGGGCATTTCACTGAAATGTAATATAATAAGCACAATTTAAACAAGGACAAATCCCATTCACCTCTTTTGTTTTCTTGAAATGTTTAGAATTATTTTTAACTGGCTTTTTCATAAATAAAAATGTTCTATTAGTTTCTTCTGCATTTGGGTTTCATTAGTTTTAGAACATTTTCCAAGCATCTAAAATTAAACAGATGTCATTGGGCTCATTTAGACCTCAAATAACCCTTGCAACAAAACCAATTATTCAAGGGTCAGCTGGAAGTTGGAATTTTATAATAAAGAAAAGTTCGAAAGCTAAAAATGAGAATGAAGAAGAGGAAAAAGAAGCAGCAAGGCCAACTCTCTGTCCACACAACTGTTAGCCCAAAGACTGCAGATCTGTTTCGTTGTTGGGGGACAGGGTGGAGCCCAAGAATGAGAGCTCAGGAAGGATGGTTTATTGCCCAAATTGTTCCCCTTCCTATCTTGATTAGTTAGCAAATCTTTCTTCCAACTGCCCAGCTCTGTCGTGGGGATGGGCAAGAGGGCAAAGGTTTGATGTTCTGAAAGTTGGTCCTGTTGGTTAGAGAAATTTCACAGAATCCCAGCAGGTAGGGGTTGAAAGGGACCCATGAAGATCATCCAGTCCAATCCCCCTCCTAAGCAGGTTCAGCCACAGCAGCTTGCCCAGGATCACAATGCTCAGAGTCTTTCCAGAGAAGGAGACTCCACTACCCCTCTCTGGGCAGCCTCCTCCAGGGCTCCAACACCCTCACAGGAAACAAATCTATATTTTTTTTTTTCCTCATATTCAGGTGGAACTTCTGTGTTCCAGTTTGTGCCCTGTCACTGGGTGATCAGCATCACGATCATGTCTCGGAACGTGCAGCTCAAGCAACGAGAGAAGAATGGGTAAAGGTAGAACCTGTGAGTCCTACTCCCATATTCCAAACAGTGCTTCCACCCATGTGGGAATGAAAGGGTTTAGTTTTGCCTTGGGAGCACAAATTGTCACTTGTTGGGAAGATTTTAGGCTGAGGGAAAATCTACATCTCTACTTGCCTCATTGAAATGTCCTCCCTCTCAGGTAGGATGTAGCTCCACGATCAGAAGTCTGGCAGAAGCAGGGAGTCAGGGGGAAGAGGCTGATGCCAGGCTGTGGCAGGGACTGGTTGGAAACTGTCTGGAGAAGGTGCTGCAGGAGAGCTCCTCAGCAGAGATCTCAGGGAGCAATGCTGAGCCAGCAGAAGATGCTCGGGAGGAATGAATGGCTTCTGCTGGCCCTCTAGAAAGGCAAACTTTAAAACATGGTAGCAAGCCAATTACTTTGCCCTTCCCCACACCTTACCCAAGAGGCAACTGGGCTCCCAGCTCCATAAGCCACTCCAGATTTACAGGGTTGTGTCTGAGAGCAGACACCAAAACTCCAACCGTTGTGATTGCTTTGCTGAAAATTAGGAGTTGGCTTTTACTTTGCTGAGCAGGAGGGAAAATGAAAATTGCTTTTGCTTTGTAACCTGAGAGGCTTAGAGCTGAATTCTCCTGCCAGATTGCAATGATCTGCAGTGGCCCCTGCCCTAAACTATACCATCCTCCTTGGCTGCCAGCATTTGTGAAAGGGAGACCTAGAAAAATGAGTAATTTATTGTATGAAACCTGTATTACCATAGCTTTAAAATCCTGCTGCTGGATGCTGAAGATCTCCCTCAGATACCATCGAGCACAGCAGAAAGGGAGCAGAGGGCTAACATCTGAAAAGAATTGGACCTCTGGAAGTCACAGTTTAGCTTTTTATTTTAATGCTTAATATTTTTTTTTCCAGCTTCAGTAGCTGTAACTCCCCATCTGACCCAACATTAATTGTCTACAAATTACAGCAGATGATTTGTAAAAGCCTCCCTTACTGCCTTGACCTATTTGATGTCAGCGCTCGCCTCCTGCCCAGCTGTATCCTTGGGCTCAGCCAGTTGAATAGACCTGTTGGCTTCTCGCTTTGGAACTGAAGTTGATAGCTCAGGTCATGAAAATCATTATTCCCAGAGGGGCACCACAGCCCAGCAGAGCTTCTGCCCACAGGAGGGTTATCACTAACGTGAAAAGAGAAAAAATGAGGCTCAGTGGGAAATTCACAGTGGTGAGCAATGGGTGGAAGTCCCTTGAGTGACCCAGAACATTGTGGGCACAGCTGGGGAAGGAGAATGCTTCACTTTGAAGGCTGCTCCCAGCCCAGCGTCAGGGCTCTGGCCATGCAACCAGCTGAGCTCCCACAGGGATCAGCTCCCTAACCAGCAGAGAGCAACTCAGAGCATGGAGAGGTGCAAAGTTAGCAGAGAGTTCTCCAAAATAACCACCCTCCTCCAGAAGATCTTAAGCAGAGTGAGGACCCTGAGTAGGTTGCTACCTAACACCCTCCTCAGCAGCTGAGAAAGCACAGAGGCTGCCCTGCCTGCCAGCTTCTACCTACCCTGGGACCTGTGCTCAGGGCTGGGCTCAGCTTTGCAAAGCCAAATGACCAAGCTAATGACATCAAGAGTGGGCTAATGTAACACCACTGCCAGGGCTTTGCTGCCAGGCTTGCCCCAGGATGACAAGGGGATGGTCAAGGTGTGGTCCATATGGACATAAAAGGAACCGAGTGAATACGATAGCAGCGTGGCAAATGCTATCCAAGTGCCAGTGGCATCCCCATTCCTTTTGTCTTACTGCTGTCAAGATCCAGGCTGTCAGCACTGTAGCTGGGTTTAAGATATTTCAGATCTATGCAGTAAGTCAGGCTTACAAAGGAAAGCCAAAATGCTACAGCAGTGACCATTCAGCCTGCAGGCTGCTGCTTCCTCACGGGGAGAAAAAAATGTTGGGGCTTTCTTATTTGAGAGGCCAAAGAGCAGGAGGGGTTTAAAGACATTCTCATGCACAATGGTCCTTGGCGTCTTTGCTGGGCTGATCCTGCTGCCAGGCTGCACAGGAGCCCATCTGCTGTGAGCCAAGCCACCAGAGCCAGATGAGGCTTTGCTTTAGCACAGCTCTGGCCGAGCTATCAACCCGTGGCTTGTAAATAACCTCGGATAGCAGACATCAGCAGACCAACAACTGTTGTGAACTTGTACTGAGGTTTCCTAGCAGTAAGACTGCCAGACCCCCAGGAGCTGGATCCAGTTAATGCAGCAGATGCCGCTGCAGGGAGAAATGCATGGCAGTGTCTTCAGCCCTCATGGACACCAAACACTTCTTCAGAATGCAAGCTTGCAGCAGGTTTTTTTCTGGTTTGTTTTTCATATTTTCCTCCCCTTCTTCCTTAGTCCTTTCCAGGTTTAAAAAAAAACAAAGGCTGCTCATGGTGGAGGAGCAATAGTGGCTTTCATATTTAATAACTCTTAAATCTTGTTCAACATGTGGCAATTGTTAGGTAGATTTGAGCTGCAATTAAAGAGGCACCCTTCTTTCTCTTCAGCAACAATATAGGCTCTTAATCCAACTAAACCCATCATATTTTAAGAGCTGAGATCATCCTGAGGCAAATAGTATCAAACTTAACATGGATCTGTTTTTCATAGGGAAATTTAAAAGTTAAAGTTCACTTTCCTAAAAGTCTTCCATTAAAGAGAAGGCAGCTCCAAGGGCTCTTTTCAAGTATCCACAGGTACCTCTATCATACCAAACAACATCTGGGGGATGGAAGGGAGTGGATAATTACTGAAATTCCTTTGTGGAGTCCCTCTTTCTTTAAGAGCCTGAGCTGGGACTCTAAATAGAAGTGAGATGAGGGGGGTTTGTTGCCTGATTATAGATTGGACTGCAGATAAAAGTCCTATTTGTGTGACTCAGCCCTCGCAGTGCTAACAGGGCTGATGTGGGATAACTGATAAAGGCTGTGAGAGACAGGAATAAACAGTGATAAAGCAAGGGAGCACGGGTTGCCTTCAAACCAAAACACATGTTTAATAAAGCCTGCCTGCCCGATGGGGAGACATTCTGGCTTCCTTTTGTGGTGCCGAGGTGGCTGTAAATGTTCACGAGGAATCCGGGCTTGAACACACTTTGTGCCGTGTGTGGCAGCCAGGGTGGCAGGCTGCGTGCCCAGGGTGGCACTGGGCTGGGGGGCAGGAGGCAGGGCTCAGGGTTCTGTGCAGCTTTGGGGGTTGTAATGCATTTGTTTCAACTGCAAGGTGAGGAGGTGCCTGCCGGAGGGGCAAGGGCAGGTGGCAGGGCTGAAAGATGACAGCGATGCACACAACAAGAACAAAAAGCTTATCAATGAGGGAAACATCTCCTTTCCAGGCCTGTCCACACTGCACATCCAAACTCCCCTTTGCACCTCACAGCACTCTTCCAGGTGCCTCGGATTCCTCTTTGCCCCTGACAGCTCCCTCTCCCTAATCAGCTGCTTTTCCTAATGCCTGACTCTTGCCCTTTTCCTTCATTTCTTCACAGACTTTACACTTTGGAGCAATTTCAGCAAAAGATTTACAGCCTTCATCTGTGGAAGGAGGAGGAAAGCAGCCCTGCCGGTGTCTTTCCAAGGATCTGTACCGAGAGGTATCTATTAATATCCACTCGTCATGCTGCTAAAGCCCCACGTCCTCCTTTGAAAAGGTAATCCTGCACTGCCAAGGCTCCACAAATGAGAACACCAAGGGACTTCCTTCATTTATAATACCTGCAAATGACCTGAATGGAAATGCCTCCACCAACTACCAAAGTTTTGTGGAGGGCTCAAAATTGGAGAGGGAACAAATAACGAGGAACAAGGGATTTGAATCCACCGGTTGCCTGGGCCAGTGAATGGAAAATGCAGTTTAATGTACAGAAACATAAAATAATAAGTCTGAGGCCAGCAAACCAGACAGAAGGATATTATACTGAATGGTGATGCATCATACTGACCAGTGAAGGGATTTAGAGGTCATGCAGAAAAATCCTTGAAGCCTTAAACCTGGCATACAGCTAAAATGAAAATAACTACAGGGAAGCAGCACAGTGGTGGAGGCAGGTGGAAAGTAGAAGCCTTCCTCAGCTGTTTGTGCAGCAAAACAGCACCAGGACTTTGCTCTAATTGGCACAATGGCATCTCCTCCTGGGCATTCAGGTCACCTATTCCAGGTATACATCAGCTCAGTGTGCTGTCCCAGCAGCTTGTCCTCCAACAGGCACGGAGAAAAAGGCAGCTTAAGGTATTAATTTGTACTGGTGAAGCGTGGAGAGATGCTGCATGAGTTCACTAAAAGGCTTGGTGATGCTTGTGGGCAGGAACCCAAACCCCCAGTTCATTTGTTCATCTGGAACCCAAACCCCCAGCTCCTTTGTTCATCTGGAACCCAAACCCCCAGCTCATTTGTTCATCTGGAAC
>WBNM01025952.1:5584-19000 GCA_013399055.1 Ramphastos sulfuratus | reverse complement strand
CAAACCCCCAGCTCATTTGTCCATCTGGAACTCAAACCCCCAACTCATTTGTTCATCTGGAACTCAAACCCCCAGCTCATTTGTCCATCTGGAACTCAAACCCCCAACTCATTTGTTCATCCGGAACCCAAACCCCCAGCTCATTTGTTCACCTGCTTGCTCTTTGCTTTGGGCACTGACAAGCAAGAAGAGTCAAAGCAGTGAAAGCCCAGGGCCCCACTAGATGCAGCAGATTTGCCAGCCCAAGCCTTGCAGCCCCCCAGGGGACTCAAACCTGCATGTCTGTAACCATATGACCTTACGGCTGTATTGGCAATGACCTGCCAGAGATTGGAATGCTGCAGGATGGTAGAAAAGAAGCAAAGATTAAAAGGCAATTCCTTTTCCTCCTTAAGGAGCAGTGTCATTTAGTTATGTTCTTTCTCCTTCCTCTGCCAGAGTCCTTCACCCCTTCTTCCTCATAGGTTTCCTGCAAAAACATCCACCAAAAGAGATGTCATATCTGCTCCCCTCCCAGCTGGCTCCCTCTTCAAACTGGCAGCTTTGCTTGTTCCTTCTTCTAGAACCGACATGCAAATAAAATCCCTCTCAGCTTTGCTGAGCTGGACTGCTGCTGAGTTGCAGGCAAAGGGCGACATAAGCTCATTTAAACATCCTCGAAGCATCCCGGTCCCCACGAGGACAGTGAGGGGAATATGTAGTTACAGCTGATGGAAAACCGCGAGTGCACTCGGTATAGATCTAATTCAGCAGCTCACAGACACAGCCTTATCAGAAGGACCAGCCGGGGAAGTGAGTTCTCGCTTCTTGGCTCGCCGGGCAAGCGCCGCAGCCCTGCCGCTGCTCCCAGGTAATTCTGGCGTTTCCCACCTGGGGGCGCAGCAGGGGCCGGCGCCAGGCGGGCAGGCTGCGGCGCACGTCCTGCCTCCGGGGACAGCGGCAGCAGGGCAGGACAAAGCCCTCGGGGTTCTGGTGGGCAGCAAGAGGATGCAAGCGCCCGGACAAATCCCCATCAGCCTCCCTCCTATTCTGTCCCTCTGCCGCCCGTTCCCCTCTTCTGCCCCATGGCTTCTGCTCCTCCGCAGCTCCCTGAAATCCTGCAGAGGACAGGGTCAGGAAGGAAAATGGGAAGCAGAGGAAGGTCTCATCCTGCTGCCCAGCAGGCAGATGCTGTGGCTTGTCTCTGGCAGAGGTGCCTGGTCCAGCCAGGCAGGATGAGGGCTCTCAGCCAAATGAGGATCTTGCTGGAGAGGTGGCATCTGGCAGTCACTGGCGCTGTCTGCTCTTCGGCTGCTCTGCCCCTGGCTGTTTCCTTGTACAAATGGATGGATAACCTGGATGTATTCCAGATGAATTAGTGTGCATGTGATGCTCCAAATACATTACTGACCTATTATGATGCCTAAAATTCAGGATCTGGAATTGCTGCCAAGTTCCTAGTCCAGATGCCTGTCCTGGCTGCCTCCCAACTCCCGTGGCAGGTGAGGCAGATGTCAGACCTGCTTTCTTGCCTTGCTCCCATGTTTCCATGGGAAGGAAAAGAAAAATGGAGGCACAGTCCCAAGGCCATACCAAAGCCCTAAAGAACTAATGTGGCCACAAGTCCCCATCCAGTGACTTGTCCATAGCCAATGTGGAGCCCCAGGGTAGCCCTGAGGTCTTGATTACATCATGCACATTGCGTGGAAGCTCTAATACACAGCAGCTGACAACCTGTCAGCTTGATCTATGGCTTTTTCTTATTGAATAAATAAGATTTTTGTGCTGTCAGTACATTTCCTTTTCAGAGGCAGAATGACTTGGATCCTGCACAAGCACCAAGAGAAATCAAAGATGGTTTGGTGCTGCGATATCCCATCTCTGCCAGCTTCCTGGGTTGATGCCTCCTTTCTACCACTCACCATATTTGAAATCTGTATACACCAGACAAATTCAATTTCCCCTCATTTTCTTTCTGCCTTCTCACTGCTTTTGTGTTCCCCGTTGGGCAAAGGCTTGGCTCTCCAGCCCTTTGCAACAGTCTATTTTCCTAAGCAGGCTTTCAAGTCAAGCCACGCAGAAAGATGAGCTGAATGTAATCTTCTGCACTCAACTTTCAGAGATTTTCTAAAAGAACAGTCAGGGAAGACTTGGGAGTGTGCAGCTATTTTCTGCACCTACTGCTGATCCCATCAGGAGCTTACAAACCAGCCTAAAAACCATCCCTCCAGGTGCTTTCTTGTCTTAATGGACTGGCTGCAGTAACAGAGCAGAGATGAGCTGCTTTAGCCCCTACGCTTCCATTAGTCTGCAAACTGTTAAAAGACAAGAAAAACTGCAACCATAAACATGAGCGAGCTTGCTGCAGCTGTGCCTGTCAGCTCCAGACATTAGTGTGGCTAATTCCAATTGGGAACAGTTCCTGGGCTTGGTGATAAATTAATCCCAACTCTGATAGTATGTGGAGATTTCTCTGTGCATAAGCCGAAAGAAAACTTCCCAAACTGCTTACAAAATCCCCTCTGGGGTTATTTTGGTGACTACAGACCAAAATATTTAGTCTGCATATCTTTTTTTTGGGTACAATGCAATCTATTTTGTAGTTTGATGAAATGATGTTAGAATGGGATATGCTTTCATCCAGCAGAAAAGGAATGGCACAGAGGCTTGCAGGGAAATGGCAGCAGTATGAAGTAGAACCGTTGGGGGTTGTGTCTGTTTAGCTGGAGATAAAGCACAACTGCTTTACAGGAAAATGCCTTTTGCATCCAATCCCTCCTGAGAACAGCCTAAAGTTTATTTCTATTGCAGGTTTAGAAGCACCCATGGACTGCCTGGCATCAAATGCCACTCACTGCTTTGTTTCCATCTGTACTGTGTCTGCATTGGCCACCAGCAGAAGGACATGGTCCAGAGGGTAGGGAGGAGATCCAGTGGCTGGATGGAAATCCTCAGGGTGATAATTCACCCTGATCAGTGACTGGGAGAGACGCTGTGATAAGGATGTTGTGGCAGCAGGGTCCGGAACAATGGCTACATCCTGCCCTCCACAGTCTAATTCCTGTCCTTTCTCCTTGGCATCCAAACTCACCCCACCTTCCTTTTGCGGCTGATTGTGGTGGTGCTCCTGCAGGAGCTCTGCCTTTCAGGAAGCAGTTCACCTGGGCAGTTTCATCTCAGCCCCGATGAATAGCTTCATTCTGGAATAACAAATATAAGCAGAGGGAAGGCTGCTTGCCACAAGGATTCCTTTATGCTGTGCTGTGAATTGTTGGCCAGTGGCCATTTAGCATTGAAAGGCAAGAGCCACCTGTGTCAGGTGTGTTTAAAGTTCATATTGACTCCTGCCCACCGCTATTTGCGTGATGGGCAACATCAGAGAAAGGTGCCTTCAGTCATTAATTTTTGCCTGACACAGGGAACAGGGATGAAAAGCAACCCTTTTCTTCCAGGCACAGCTTTTGTTTCCCAGTGTGATCAGTCAACTACCAGCTCTGTGTCACCCTACGTGCACATTTTGGGGTCCCCTCCTGCCTCAGAAGCCCACACGCAGTGGGACCTCATCTCCATTCAGTCCCCACACAGCCTCCTGCCTGTCCCTTGCTGCCTCTCAACCTTGCTGAATGTTCAGATCCTCTCAGCCTCACACAATGCAGCTTCCTAGGAATGGATTAGGAAGTGAACTGTGTGGTGCATTTGTTATGTCCATGACTTCCATGGAGAAAACTGTGATTTCTAGCAGCTTTCTGTAGATTCTGTAACCCCAGCCAGCCTGCTACTGCCTCCTCCATGAATTTTTACAGCTTTGGCTCCACTCACGAGCAGAAGAGAAGGAGTTTTTTAGTGGGTTTAAGTTATTAGTTACGTATTACTGAAGGGTGTAACGTTCTTTATGTTGTAAAATAGAGTCTGTTTGTCTTCTCCCCGTTTCCCACAGCCCATGGTGCTGAACACAGCTCCCCATTGTTGGGTGTCTCTCTGAAGCTGGCTGTGGGCAAGTTTGGAGTGCTGGTTGCAATGCTTGCTGGATGTTGTGCAGGATATTGTGGTGGTCACAGCCCACAGGGGGCCCTGATAACTTTTCTGTTTGATCCATGACGAATTCCTATTGAGTAAATAGGATTTTGGTGCTGTCTGTGCATTTGCCTTTGAGAGCCAGCATGACTTGAATCCTGCACAAGCTCCAAGGAGAAAAAAAGGTGGTTTGGTACCATAATATCCCATCTCTGCTGGCTGCCTCAGTTGATACCCTCCTCCTGCTATTCACTCTACTTGAAATGTATATTTTATATATACACAATCTTAATTCAAGTTTCCTTCTTATCTTTCCATGTGGAATCCCCTTTCCATCGAAAAGTGGGACCACAGATAGGGAAATGTTTGGCATGGCTCAGTGAGGTGGGCAGGAGGGATTTGTAAAGGGGTTTGGAGCTGATGCTATGTGCCACTGGAGGGTTTCTGGGGTTTCCTTTCCCTAATGCAAAGTTTTGGGGGACAAAAATCAGGACCTCTACTCATACTGTTCCATCTCACCAGTGACCAAGGCTTCCCCCTTCCAAACTCCTTCTAAGTGGATTAAATTTCCAGTGTTTGGCTGCAAACTTGGCAGTGGGCTTTGGGTGGATGTGGCAGAGGGCAGAATTTGCTTGATTAGTACAAATACCATCTGTGTGCTTGATGCAGAGGAGCAGAGTGGAGCAACAACTCATTTTGCTTATATAAGGACCAGTGACATAGCCAAAATCTGCAGCATATATCTGGTTTTCTCAAACAATTGTTGGTGGGTAGCCAGTATTTGTTACTCTCCTCCAGAACAATGAGTAAACTACAGCACAGAGACAACTGACCACTCCATATGCTAACGTCAGGCAAGAAACCCTTCACTCTAAATGACTTAAACCAGTTCATCTCCAGTTAAAACATAGAGACAGGCAAGAGAAAGCCATGGGAACAGTGTTCAGAATGCCTCTGAATACATTTTATCATCATTGCCCATTGGAGCAGGGAGGTAAATTCAACCCTTTTTCATAGGAGTTGTAGATGTCTTTTATGTTGCAGTGTAAGGATTTTTGTTTTGTTCCATCTTTCCTGTCCTAAAGTGTCCTTTTCTGTCTAATAATAGTTTAAGGGCTCAGCAATTGTTCTAAAACCTTATTTCTTTGCACAGTACATTTCAGGGAAGGGCTCTCTCGGCCCTCTTACAGCTTCCCTCCAACCACCATAAACATGAAACCAGATCTTGCAGAAAGAGCAAAGCTCAGAGACCTGCAGGCAAGGGATGATTTTATGGCTGTTGTCTGTCTATAAGGCACTACGAGATCTTCAGGGACTGACTCTTACACATCATCTGTCACTTGGGAGACTGAAAAGAAACAAAAGAAACCAGAGAAACTTTCTCCTGAATCGTTCCAGGCCTGATCCTGCAAGCATTTATTACGGGGCTTTGGTGGGATTACTCCCCTGAGCAGTCAGACATCAGTCCCAGCACACTGTGGTATGCAGTCAGCAGTGCACATCTTGGCTTCTGCATGGCCCATCGGAAATCCACGGGGGATGCTCACCTGCCCGAGGTTTCCACGTATGTTCAAGCATGTCCTGGATCAGGGCACCAAGTGTTTTCCAAGCTGCCCCTTGCACTTGGAAAGAATCCACCTAAGTATTTATATGTATTTTGCTCCTATAGTAACACAAATATGGCAATGGCAGGGCTCACGTGAAAACGCAGATCCATGTTCTAACCTTACCTTGCTGGCTTCTGCAGCACAGCAAAGCAGCCCTGTGCTCCTCGTTCGCAAGGAAGGATGCTGCTGCCTGGGGGGAACATCGCACCTGGGCTAAAAGGGGCGGGGGTGGAGGGAGAAGAGGTGGACGGGGTGCATACTGCAGGATGCCCGACTGGAGAGCAGGCGCTCTCCTGCGGGACTGCAAAGATGCAGCATTCCGGCCTGGAGAGCAGCCCCTCTCCTGCGGGACCGCAAGGCTGCGGGATGCCGGGATGGAAAGCAGCCTGTCTCCCGCGAGTCCCCGGGCCGCTCCGCTGCCGGCAGGCGGCAGAGCAGCGGGATCGGACCGGGCTCGGCTGCGGGGGACCTGTGCAATGCGTTGGCGGCGCCCGACCGGGCTCCGCCGGAGCGACTGCCGAAGAAAGACGCAGTTCCCCCCGCTCCTCTCTGCCACCAGAGCTGGAAATCCCAGCGAGATGGGAGGGGTTTGAAAAATTAAAATTGATCCCATTAGTTCCTGTGCCTGCTCTTTTCAGGAAAGCCAGGCTTTTGCCGAAGGACATCACTAAATTCCCGTATTCCCTCCCAACCCTGCCCCGATTTTCATTTGGAGTTTTACTCAGCATCATTAATTGCACTTTTCTTTCTGAATTGGAAGCCGAAAGCTGCTGTCCTCAGTGTTTTGGGTAAATCTTGTGTCTCTGCTAAGGGGAATTTTG
This sequence comes from Ramphastos sulfuratus, assembly GCA_013399055.1. Taxonomy (NCBI): domain Eukaryota; kingdom Metazoa; phylum Chordata; class Aves; order Piciformes; family Ramphastidae; genus Ramphastos; species Ramphastos sulfuratus. The sequence continues at coordinate 12,579 of WBNM01025952.1, read as the reverse complement.
CCTGGATACGGTGGGGAAATCACAGCTTTTGTTAAATTGTGGCACGAAGCTGAATGAGAAGCAGGGAGGAGGTGTTTGAGGAAAATGCCTCATTGCTCTGTGGAGAGCCTGAGGATTAAGCTGGGCGTTTGTTATAAAGTTGGGCAAACTCCACAAAAACATTCCTCCTTCATCTCTATTGCAAATTTACAACAAGCAAACCTGAATTTACCTCTTCGGCACTTTAGTTTCCTTGCTGACTGGCACAGTCATGGAAACAAGGAATCGTGTGTGGACACACACACATAAAAACAAAACAACAACAACAGAAAAAAAAAAGCCAAAGAAAATAATTTCTCAAATCATATCTGCACAAAGAAACCAAACCAGTTTCTATTTCTGACAGTAAATGCTAAGAATAAATCTGTCAGGGAGAGACTGACATACAAATCAAGTCATATAACAAATTGATTCAAGAAAATCATATTTTCTGCCTGCCAAAGACAAAGCTTATGAAAGAACCAATATTGAATTACACACTGGGCTCTGATCCCATATGAGATCTGCCCTGCAGCAGCAGTGCAGGATCTAGTCCATCATTCTGAGAGGTACTAAACACCCCCCTTTACTTTTATATAGGTGGTTATAGATCTTGCTTCTACATAAAATTTCATGCTTTTATAAAAGTAAATTCCACAGCAAATGCCACTCTTCAGAGGCATCATTACCCAGAGTTTTATTGCCAGGCTTGTTAACCCTCCCGGTAAACATCGGCTCCAGCCACTCTGCTCACTCTCCACTCTTCCACAGAAGGTGCTAAGATTTATTTCCCAAATAACACTCAGAACACACTGCTCACTAAGCTGAAATTCAAGGGAAAAAAACCAACAAAAACCAAAAACAACCAAAAAACTCCAGTCCCTTGGTTTGGTGGCCTTATCTGGCATTTTACAGGTGTAAGGGAGAGTACTGAGAGCCCCCCGGCTGCTTAAGAAGGGAGTTTTTTTGCTTTGCCAGGAGATAATTGCTGCAGTAGTGAGCTGCCGTTAATCCCGGGCTGTGTGCTCGGTGCTGACCTGCAGACCTGCTGTTTACATCAGTGGGATTTTTAGGGCCAAATTTTGCAGTTAATTGCAGCGGTATAAATGTGGATTCCTAAATCTCCCTCCCCAAGCATGCAGCTCCTTTGGATTTGATGGGGAAATTAGGGGCTCATCCTGCAGTCACCGAACTCGGTGGGCCTTGTCTTGCAGCACGGGAAAGCACAGGAAGGACCTGGGCTAGGCCCTTTCCCAAATTTCCTAAAGGCAATAAATGTGAGCAATTAGGGGCTTGGAGGAGCAAGGGCTGCCTTATCTCCTCCCGCCGCAAGCCTGGGGACCGTGGAGCCTGGGTGGTATGGGGAGGTGTCACTATTAGAGAGGCTGTAGAGGGGATTAATGCTGCTGTGAGCTACATTATGTCCTGTCAGAAATCTTTGCAAGCAGAGCAGGAGCTGAAACTGCAAGCTTTCGGCTTTAAGCCCTGAACTTGGGGCTATACTGCAAGATTAAAGCATCAGGCTTCTAATGTTTTCCCGTCAAGAAGTGAGAAATCTCCATGCATTTAAAGACATTCTCTGTTTTTCAATAACTGAGTCAAGAGAATGATTTGATGTCAGTGTTTGCCACATTTCCCCTGCTATGCTCCCAGAAGTGCTGCTCCAGACTGGTAGCTGCTGAGCCAGAAGCTCAAACCCCTCAGTGAGAAGGCAAGGGACCAGTGTTACAGCCCCGGGGTTCACAGGCGGAGGCTCAGGCTCCATCCCCAGCCATGAGCCTAAGTGCTGCTGCAGATATTGCAGAGCAGGACTTCTGCAGAGTGAAATGAATGCTATAAAGGTACTATAGAGAAACCTAAACATCAAGGTCTCCTCCAGGGGAAAGCAGGGATTAAATCTCTTGGTCGCTGTGAAGTTCAATGAGAAACTGGTAGACAGCGGAGTGCTGAAATAATTCATCAGAGAGAGAGGGAGTTTATTAGCCCTGTGGAATTTCCCAGTTTGTTGGTAAATCTGTTTTAGTGGCCTCAGCTTTGCTGTCACCCACTGCGAACACCACAGAGATGGGAAGGGGTTGGTTGCAAATGATTTATTCAACCAAAAATGCAAATTCTCTCCTGAACTCTGTGCTCGCCATGGCGAACTCGACCCGCGTGCGAAAAGCAGAGCAGGAGCACAGCTCAGCTGCTTGCTTCAGCAGATCCTCCACCTAAATCAAACACATTTAGCCTTACCTGTGTGTAATGGGGAAAGAAAATACAGAGGAAGGGTTTCGGCCCTTACAGCTGGAAGCTCAGTGCCCATCTTCCCAGGATCAGGAGCATGTCACTGATGTGCCTTGGATCAGCTCCACGTTTATTCTACATGCAGAAAATGCAGCATTCGGGGGGAGAAAAAAAATAACCACAATTTCAGAAGACTTGGATCAGGACCTTTTTTTCTGTAGGCATACTCTATAATGGATAATTATTCAATACCAAATCTGCCAGTATAGAATTATAGTGAGGGCAATTTCCAGCCGCGCCAGAAGTACCTGGTGACGCTGGCAGGATGAGATTTAATTTTTGTCAAGAAACATAAAAGTGACTTCACCCCAAGCTCAGCACCCAGCTTAAAGCCAGAAGCCTGCATTATAATTTTCAGTTCAAGAAACTCTTGTGGGAACAAAGGGGAGAAGTGAAGGCAACAATTTCCCCTCTTTAATGCTTGTGAAAACAGCCCCCTGCTCTTTGATTTCCACTCGATGCATGCAGAATGTATGCACCATTTTATTTTGTGCTTACAGTTTAAAGCACCTCCAGGAGGCTGGTTTATAGGATGGAAGAGATCTAAAAATATAGAACAAAAATTTCTTTTACCAGAAAAAAAAACCTAAAAAAAAAAAAATATATATATATATATATATGTATGTATGTATATAGGGAAAGTTTGTCAGTTTTTTTTTTCCTGAAGGCAAAGTGGATTTGTTAGCAGACAAATTTGTTGCGCTGGAAATGTTTGTTCAGAAGTTAGAGCTGAGGGAGCTCTGTGTATCCAAGATGAAAACAATGACAGATTATTTAGCTCACCCTGGCGAGCAGACATAATGGCTTCAACAAAATCACTTTGCCTAGGGAAACACACAGAGAGGGCTGATTCTCAAGGCACAGTTTTCCACCGGTACCTGATGTTATGGGAGAAACTGAAACATGCTTAGTGGATATTAGCTTGAAGCTCGCGTGCATGCACCTATGAGTGTCTGAGTGTGATCTCTGGCTCAGCACTGTGTGGAAACAGCTCAGAAATGCTAGAGAACAAATTGCATGAAATTATCTTTACCTCTTTTTTATTTAGTTATTCTGACAAATTATTTTATTGCTTAAAATGACTTATCAGAGAGTGCTTGCTCCGGCTGCCATCAGGCTCCTGCCCCACTGACTTCAATGGCAACAGGCACGGCCTTTAGGATGTATCCCAGAGATAAATAAGTAGTGAGATGCTATAGGTAAATATAATTATTAATATATTGATATGAATGTATTTGGTTTACTGTATTGATATTAATATATTGCTATTCCTGCATTGCTATTCATATGTTCATGTGGTAATTAATGTTATCATTTCTATGATAATTTATATCTCTATATTGATGAGTTCTATGTGAATAATATTTCTCCTGAACTCCAGACTGCAGAAGTCCCCAGAAAAAGCTGCCTGTGCTCTTTGCTCTGCAAAAAAACCAAACAAACAATAAAAAATAACTCCATAATTAAACCTTACAAACTGATGTTTCCAACTTCCAGCAGTATTTTTCAGCACTAAAATCACATTTAAAAAAATTTAAATGAACACTTAGTTATGAGGTTTAATTAAGCAGTTAATGATGCCCAGGCCGCCAAGCCCTTTTGGTGTCACTCTTTGTTTTTCTCTTAGAGGAAACTTTCTTTTCCAAAAGTTTATCTAGTGGAAAATCACTGCTGTAAATTAATTTTCCTTTCATCAGACGTGACTCAAATTGCTGAATATTGCTGTTGTGCAGCAATGCCCTGTGTGCCCCTCTGGAAATAAATAGCTTCTTCCTTGGGGTATTTTTTGGGGGGGTTAAACACTATTTTCAATAAAGGAGGGAAGTTTATTGCAAGAGAAATTTTCCTCCTGAGAGAAAAGGGTTTGAAAAGTCTCACACATTGAGTCTTTGTCTATTGCATCTTCTCGGAGCTGTTAAAGGAGTTTAGTAATCTGTGAGGAGGAGGCTGTGAAAAATAAAGATGCTTTAAATGTGCTCCCCAGGCAGGTTTTGCCACGGCTGGCTGCATCCTGAGCAAGAAATCTGGGGCAGTTCATTGTGATTTTTAACCACGTCGGACAAAGCTGCCGAGTTCTGGAGTTTGCTTTGTGCTTGTTTGGGGGTTTTGTTTGGGATTTGTGTTGCTTTGTTGTTGTCTGCTTTGGGGTTTTGTTGTTTTTCTGTCGTTGTTGCTGTTTGGACTTTGAGGTTTCTGTTCCTCTGTTTGTTTGTTTTTTAATTACAGAAGTTGTGACTTTTCCATTGCGATTTTTGCGATAAATTCTTTTTGCATGCGGTGGCTCCAAAAAAACTTTGCAGCACTTTGAGCTCCTGCTTCTTTGCAGGATCAGGAGTTTTAACGAGCTCTCAGCAGCCTGATCCTGTTAAAACTCTCTCCAGTAAGTAGCTGACTTTGGTGCTGTTGCTCCATGGCCAGAATTACTGTTCAAATTTAAAATGAACTTCAGCCTTTTGGAATGATCTGGAGCATAAAGCTGAACTTTGCACAGATCTCCTTTAGCAGTGGGCAAACAGGAGAGAATTTGGGATTTCTGGAAGAGTACAGTCCTTGTGAAAGTGGATGGAGTTAGAGCAGCACATTGAGCACAAACTGTACCAAGAACTTCTAAAGCTGAGAGGGAGCAGGGGTCCTTGCTGGCAGTGTGTGAGCAGCTCCGCGGCAGTGCCGTGGTTCATATCCCCACCACGCAGTTTTGTAATCGGCTGCAGAATTTTCTAGCAAACTAATTACAACTGTCTTAAAAATCTGTCAGGATGTTTCACTGGGAATGTGAAAGGACTTTCCATAGGGAAGTTTTTTACTGGAGATGGGGTTGGGGTTTGGGAGCTGACAGGCCTTTGGCTCCCCGTGAATTCTTGGCTGGAGTAATTCTATTTTGTTGATTTCTGGGGGTCAGTCCTGTACCTAGAGCCCCAGATTGTGGCCAGGGTCAGCAGCTTGAACCCATAATGCTCCTAATGCATATCTGCAGTTTAGAAGGTCAGACCTTTTACTGAAGTTTACTTTCGGAGCAGCCCCAGAAGGGTCACACACGAAACTGAAAAACACATTTAAGGACCCAGCTTGCTTCCTTTGGAAACAAAGAAGGGCTGGAGCATGTGAAGTCAGGAAACTCTCTCTGGCCATCAGAACTGGCTGCACAAAGGACACACCAGTGTGGCATTTCCCACTTTCCCTTGGCTGCAGCCCTGCAAGCCCAGCGGTGCATTGCCTGGCTCACAAGCACGGCAGCCTTCAGCACGTTCTGCAAGTGTGTGAAATGAAAATTGAAGTGAGGGCAGGCTCTGGGTTAGTCCTTCTCAAAATAATAATTTAATAACTCTCCACAAACCTCTAGTGCTTTAGGAAAGGCAACCCAGATGGGGACATATAAAACAAAGCTATAAAGTTCCCTTCAAATGTATTTTAATCATTGTTAAATATTTACATTTAATAAGCACTACTTTTTATTGCAAGAGAGATGTAATTATGCTTATCATTGGTGGGAAAATGGAGTTTTAATAGCCTGTACATTGATTTTCTAAGATGAAATGGTGTCCTAAAAATATGCTGCTTGCTCTCCCCTGGGAATATGTTCCATATGTGAATGTGGAACAGATGAAGATTTTTTTTTTTCTTTTTATCAGTGCACAAACTCTATCAACTTTATTTCTCCTTCTCTCTATTACATTTAACATCAGTCTTTACCTCTGATCTTTTGTTAAACCTTATCAGGCTTTTTACAACCCTTACTAATAATGTTATGTATTTAGTAAACAGTGAGTAGCAACACTTTGATATTGACTCTGGGGCAGCTGTTGATTGAAATTATGGCCTCACACACTTTTATCAATAATTTGTGGACATGTTTTATGCCTCAGAGCATTGAACAAAGCTTCGCAGAGGGGCTGCACATCTCCACAGAGCTGAGTCAACAGAGGAGGAAAGGAGAAGTCAGCCAGGCTCAATGAATCGGCCACAATTATCACTCGTTCTTATCCACTGGGACACATCAATCACGCTGCTCTCACCCACGGCTGGCTGCTAACCTGGGTGCTTGCCTTCAGCTCATACCTCTGAAGAAGCAATCTGCCCTTGCACGGTTCCACAGACACGGAGGATGCGCTGGGATCCTGCCCAGATCCAGCGTTCTGGGTAGCTACAGAGAGCTCTTCACTAGAGCCTGTGGTAGCCTGTGCCATGAGGGAGTGAAATACCTGAGTGGAACACTGGCCAGGTGAATACTGGAGCTTGGCATGCAGTGGGGCTTCTGCTCTCTGTAAGGCAGTGTGGCTGGGAAATGCTAACCAAGAAGGACTTGTGCCGACTGCCAAAGCAAGGTTAATTGTCCCCGCAGCCACGGCCCACATGTGTGAGCTATTACAGCCGCGCTTTGTCCACGCTCCAATAGTGGCTGTTGCAGTGAGCTGCTGCCAGGAAATGTCCTTCTCTCAATGACATAATTAGGGTATGGGGGAGCCCAGAGAGAGCAGATCAGGAGCATCAGCGCTCTTCTGGATGCAAGCAACAATTCAAAGCACATAAGCAAACACTTAAACTATGGGGATGACTTAATGCTGATTGAACTCTGATGTCTGAGACTCTGTGGAAGGCAGGTACAGCCTGCTGGAAGGATAACAAAGCACTGACTTCACATTTTGCATTAGCTAAAAAATGAAGTCTTTTCACTCACCAGAAACAAAAAAAAA
>WBNM01025951.1:0-15807 GCA_013399055.1 Ramphastos sulfuratus | reverse complement strand
GGGGGGCTAGGCTGCAACAACACCAGCCGCAGGCAGAGGAGCAAAGCCTGGTAAAGCAAGCGAAGTCAGGCCTCCCAGAGCAGACCCCCTTCAATCACTCCTCGAGGCAAAACAGAGCACTGGCAGGAGAGAAACTTGAAACCCAGCCAATCAAACAGGGCACCAGTATTGCAAAACAAGTCTGGGCCTGTTTTGCCCCAGTGGGACAGTTGGATATTAGGAAAGTTTTCTTTCTTGAAAGAGTGTTCAGGCATTGGAATAGGTTGCCCATGGAGGTGGTGGAATCATCATCCCTGCAGGTGTTCAAAAAAACATGTAGGCATGGCACCTGGAGACATGATTGAATGGGCATGATGGTGATGGGTTGGTAGCTGGACTCGATAATCTTATTTTCCAACCTTAATGATTGTGTGATTCTATGAAAATATTTTGTACCTGTACCATAAGGAAAATTGGGCTAATAGGCTAATGGAAAGAGTAGAAATAATTCAGGAATGAGAGATTCTGAAAAAGAAACTGAATTAAAACTTTTTATTTGCTAATTCTTTTGAAGGAGACAATTTTTCATAAAGAGAAAAAGCCATCGGTCTGTTCAATTAAGGGCTCAGATCACCTTAAAAATATAATTTCAATCTGTAAACTTTAGCTTGCTAAGAATTGCTGTGATGGATGCTATCAAGCAGCAGAAAGAAAATAAAAGTATAGTGAATATCCTATAAAATACAAAGTAAGTCAGTAAGATACTGGATAAAAGGAAAATTATTAAAGTAAGTGAAGTTGATCATATACATATATGAATACAGTGGAAAAATCAAAAGATAAAGATTATGCTCTCTTGGAAAGAAATATTGATAATAGTTTCACTTGAGTAAATTTTATGTGTAATTATCAATATAATAAAAAGTAGTATGACAACAGTGATCAGAACCCTTTAATACTGCTTCTTTATATTGGTATAGCACAGAAAATGAAACAGTAAAAAGTGCATCATTTCTTCTGTCTTTTCAAAATGATTATTTTTCTCCTTTCCCTCTCAGATTTACCTAAAAATCTTTGAGCCTTCAGAAATTAATGCAATAATTTACACTTTCAGGTACATGCTGGATAAGAAAAAAATCAGTGGAGAATAAAATGGCTTAATAGAATTGGGAATAGATTGTCCCGTCTATAGGATCCATTGCAATAGTATAGAATTTTGATGATGTGATAAACATTCACAGGACCCTGGCTCAGTGTATTATTTCTGCTTCTTCCTAATGAGAAGTAACAACACTTAAGTTTTCCTATTCCTTGTTGTACAATTGGTGTATAGAACTTTAGATTTTGCTGTCACTTTCTGATTTAGTCTTTCACAGAAACTAATTATTGCTAGAGAATATGACTAATCATTTTAATTTTAATTTCTCTGTTTTAGTAATAATGAATCTTACAGGGCTGGAGCATTTTTGTTCAAAAGCAATTTAAAAAGACATGTTAAAATAAATAGATACTATAGTATTTTGAACAAGGATATTTGGTTTCACTCATGTTCAGTTTCATTAAATTTGAAAGAAAGCAAGTTCCAAAAGAACACGTCATGAGGTGCTACAGTCATTTCCACATCAAAGAAAACAAAGAAATGGGGAAAAAATGTTGATTTGATACTTAAAAATTGAGGCATACTTAATGCCAACAGGTTAAATAGAAAATCATTGTGACTCTCTATCCCAGGGTATTAATCACATTCCACCTACAAACTACAACAGCACTGAAATCATAGATAGAACATGTGTTAGAACAAGTTGTAGGATTGAGGGATTGGGGTTTTTAGATTTTGTTATTTATTCCACAGTATTGTTTTATTTTAAGTTATTATGATAGACATTAAATTAAAAGGGACAGGTTTGTTTGTTTGTTTGTTTGTTTTAATTTTATTTATTTTGTTTTGTTTTCTGTTTGTTTGTTTTAAGCAGCATATGCTTTCTGGTTTATCCTTTGTTTGGGTGGGTTTTGCTTGTTTGTTTGTTTGTTTGTTTTCCAGTACTCATTTTCTAGGTCATCCAGGATATTTTCCATTGTTTTGTTTTGGTTATTTTTTCTACATTCTATTCTCCTTTACATTCCACTGTTTTTATAAATTTTCTTTTTTTTTTTTTTTTTATTTTAATCTAACCCTTAGAGTTTGGCTTGGCTCTTGAATGAGTTGTTAGGTCTCTTTTACAATGTAATGGGAAAGGTGATACTAGAGCTGCCTGTAGAGAGATAAAGTCTTCAGATATGCAATGTGCATTTTGCAATGCTGGCACGACAGTGATTTTGGAATCTAAACCCAATTAGTTAATGAATTAATTTTTTTATATCAATAGAATTGTTTAGAACAGCCTTAAAGCTTACCGAGAGGTAAATAAATAAATAAATACAAGAATAAGTATTCTATTTCAGGTTTTCATCATCTAATCCCCAAATGGATCACAGTTTTGGAATTTATTATTCAGTCCCCTTCTGAGCCCTCAGAGGAATCATGTCATTTTAGATTTAACCTCAAAGACATACTACAGCTGAAGTACTTTTGGTCCTATAATGCTTGTGGAAACAATATCTTGTAGTAACATGACTTCTTAGTAGTCAGGGTATAGAATATATCCATTTTAAATTAGTGTGCTGTATATACTGAAAGATTACTTTTCTCCCCTTTTCTTTTCTTTTTTTTTTATTTCTTTTTATTTCTTTTCAGGTTCTTATTTTTGCTTTAGAAATTGAACTATAGAAACAGGTGCTACCTGGCTCACGAAAGACAATTCTATCAGAAGTTCGACAGATCAGACAGTTCTTAGTACAGCTGAAAGACACTGCATTAGAAGGGAGAACAAAATGGCCAAATGACAGATAACAGTCTGTGCTGGTTTGAGGCTAATTGGAATATTTTAATAAAAAATGAGGTTATAGGCTGTGAAAAGAAAACAATGGTGATGTTTGCTTCACTCATAGGCTTGCTGAGATGTATAAGAACAAGAACACAAACGTAGATAACAAAGAGTCTAGTCTCTGTCTCTCTGGGAGCTTCTGGTCTTTCTGCTGTGTAACCCAACTAACCACTCTGCTTCTAACCCCCCTGGCCAATCCTCCAAACTCACCTTGCACGTAAGGCAGACCCTGGGGTAAGGTAGAGGGGTGGGAAGAAGGTGGAAGGGTGGTTGGGAGCCCCTCCTGGGGTCTCTGATTTCTGGGAGGGTTATTGTGTTTCTGTATTACCTTTACCTTGTATATTTCTGTAAATATTCCTGTCTATTGTGTATATAGCTGCTTGTATATTGTACTAAGCTGTAAATAGAGCTTCAGTCCTTAACTTCCAGTCAGCTGAGACTAGTCTGGGTGATTTTACAAAGTGGGGGGGTGCAGGGAACTCCCAGACCATCACACAGTCCAAGGAAGGCACAGAATAGAATTAAAAATAGGAATTCAGAAGAAAACAAGGTGTGGCTTTGAAAAATTGTTATTTAAATGGAAATAATATAATGGCATACTATTAATTATGGTATAGAATCATAGCATCATTTTGGTTAGAAATACCTTTAAGATTACTGAGTCCAGTCATCACTTTATCAGGTGTGATGCTAAACCATTTCCCTCAGCACCACATCTCTGTGTCTTTGAAACACCTCCAGGGGTGGGGATTCAACCACCTCCTGAGCAGCCTGTTCCAGTCTTTGAGAACCCTTTCAGTCAAGAAGTTTCTTTTAATCTCCAACCTAACCCTCTGCTGGTGCAACTTAAGGCCATTTCCTCTTATCCTGATACTTTTTACTAGGGAGAAGAGACGAATATTCCTCTGGCTCCAACCTTCTTTCAGGGAGTTGTAGGGCAAGAAGTTCTCCCCTCAGCCCCCTTTTCTGCAGACAAAACAAGCCCAGTTCCTTCAGCTGCCCCTCACAAGACCTGTTCTCCAGAGCAGCCTCATTGCCCTTCTCCGGACACACTGTCATCACCTCGATGTCCTTATCAAACAGCATGCTTGCACCAACTGAAATGCAGTTCCTGACTTTGTAAACTGAGTGTGTTACGAATGAATCTTCCATAAAAGCACATTTCAATAACGTATTTAAACACCACAGATGCCAGAGATTCTTCTTAGCTGGGATTGCCTCCTAGTAGATGTGTCCTGTCCAGTAAACAACTGCTTTAGAATGAGTCCTTGTGGTTCTTAACAAAGAAACCTGATAAAATTGTTTTTTTGTTATGAGCTGAAATGATGAACTTCCCTGTGTCAGTTTCCATTTTCCCTTTGTTCTCTTTAAGGACAGAGGTTACTTGAATGGATGTTTTCCCCAGTAAAAAGCAGACCAAAGTACTGCAAACAATAAATGGTCATTTTCAAATGCAGAGCAACTCAAAGCCTTTCGCCTGCTGAATGGCTCTTTGCTTTGAAACCTGCGCTGCCTTTTGAGCAGAAATAGGCTTTAGCATGACCCATTTTGTCACTGACATGTCACTTAGGCTCTTGGAAATGACAGTTTTTATATGCCCTTCATACTGCAGTGATTGCAAAGCCCTTTTATTTTATTCATAGCCACCATCATTGTTTTGATACATTTTTATCACTTCTGGCCATCCCTGTCAAAGCTTCCTCAGCCTAAAAGTGATCTTAAGAAGGCTGGCAGAAGTAAAATTGTAGTCTCCCATAATTTTGTTCTTCACTTTCAAATATTTGGTGATTCACTTGATATACACTATGACCTAAGACTCTTCATGGAACTATAGAGTGAATTCACAGAGTAGTTGGCATTTTCAAATTTACTGGAGAGCCATTTTCTCAGGAAGTACACAAAAACGGATGAGAAAAAGGGGAAAAAATAATATTTTCTATCATTTAAATAACGTAAAATATAAATTCTGATAGCTTTTTTTCTAGTGTAACATAAAAGATATTCAATAAAGCATTGACTATATTGTATATCTTATGCTTTTAAGTATTTTCATTTTACATATTTGAATATTTTTACCTATCTGTTCATGAATGTTATGGTGCCTGCCAGTGTATGAGGAATATCTTTATATTTTAATACTTCCTAGCCTGAAGCAAAACTTGCAGAGAACATCTGAATACTCAATCATTAAGGTTGGAAAAGATCTCTAAGGTCATCTAGTCCAGCCTTATACCTAACACCAAGTCTGCTAAACCATGTCCACATGTTTTTTGACCAGCTCCATGAATGGTGAGTCCACCACCTTGCTGAGCAGCCTGCTCCAATGCCTGATCACTCTCTCATAAAAGATTTTTTGTTCCTAATATCCAGTTTAAACCTCCCCTGATGTAACTTGAGGCCATTTCTTCTAATTCAGTTGCTAGTTACTAGGGAGAAGACAGCAACATTTACGTCACTCCAACCTGCTTTCAGGGAGTTATAGTGAAGCAAGGTCTCCAGAAAGTCCACTCTTCTCCAGACTAAACAACCCCAGTTCCCTCAGACACCCTTCACAAGTCCTCTTCTCTAATTGCTTCACTTGCCTCTCTCTGGAGAATCTCCAGCAGTCCAGAGTCTTTCTTGTAGGTAGAAAGCTTGAGTTCATTTCTAGGATGTGAGAAACTATGAAAGTAGTCCTTAGTAGGAGCAAACTGAGGTGCAGGATGTTCATAGTTCTTGACTAGAATTATGATAGTCATATGCTAACAACAAGAGGAGAGGAGGATGTGAGAAATCACAGGTTTTCATTTCTGTTAGAGCTGCTGCTGTCACTCTCCATCTTCACACAAAAAAACGAATTAAGACAAATGCCCTACTAACAAAGCCATTACAAACTTGATTAGGGTGTTCTGGGGTTGTTTAGTGGTAGCAGTTTAACAGTAGTGGTGGGATTGTGAGCTCTAGCTGAGTGGTTGGACTTGATGATCTCAAAGGTCTCCTTCAACTTCAACTATTCTGTGATAAGTACATTTGCAATTCCCAGTCTGAACACTTGTCCAAAGGTGCAAACAAACCTAACCTGTTCATTAAAAGGAAATGCTTTTTAAATGCAGTCAGGTCTATGCAACCAGTTAGAGAATTTTAGTGCACCTCAGTACTTATTCCTACTTTGATACGAAGCATGACATTTACTTGGGAATGTCACTAAAAATGTTTAATCTTTTCTTAAAATGTATTACCAGTTTCCAGCAAAATATTGTGAGGTAGTTGGATACTGTGTAGAACTTTTAATGAGACAACAGGTCTTTTACCATACTGCCTGTAGAGACTTACAAGTAACATTTTTCATTTTAAACTGGGTTGTTTTTTGGATAGGTTTTTTTTGTGGCTTAACAATTGCTTTTAGATATCTTACCTTCTGTTCTCATCCTTCTAGAACAATGATGTTGGAAAAACAAAACAAAACAACCAAAACCAACCCAACAACAAGAAATTGAATGTGACATCTCTTCATCTGTTTGGAACTAATAAAGCCTGCCCAACAAACAGTTGTTTTAGTACATGCTGGATGCTGATGTTAAGTAACAGTGGATGAAAAAACATATGGAATAGTTACCTAATGTGTGTGCTCAGTTCCTGACATAATCAGGTTATTCTTGCAAGTTTTCCAGAAGAAATTAATTCAGAGGGAAGCTCAAATTAATTTTAAATTGGAATGTTTGCTCTACAAACCTGGAAATAAGCAGAGAATATTTAACTTCTTTGAATAAAATGGTCACAGCCCAAACATGTTGAATGATATATTATTTTTTAATACCGTCATTTTGGCAGCTTTCTATGCTCTCAAAACATATTCAGTTCTCAGTAGAAAGCAGTGCAATATGTTCCATGAAGAGGTCTGATCTTTGTGTTCTAGTGAGGTAAGCTCAACATCAAGGCACCAGTTTGAGGGACTTTCCTGACTTTACCAAACAATGTTAAATCTAAAGGATGTATGTCTGGTATTTTTTATCTCTGCATCTGACTTATGTTCACAAACAAGTGATTTGGTAACTCAAGTGTGTATGTGTGTGTGTATATATATATATATATATATTTATATACATACATACACACACACACACACACACATATATATAATATACATATATACATATATATATATATATCACAGTATCACTGTATCACCAAGGTTGGAAGAGACCTCAAAGATCATCAAGTCCAACCCATTACCACAGACCTCACGACTAGACCATGGCACCAAGTGCCACGTCCAAACGTGCCTTGAACACCTCCAGGGACGGTGACTCCACCACCTCCCTGGGCAGCCCATTCCAGTGGGGNGCACACGGCACTTGGATTTGTTGAATATCATATATATATATATATACACACACACACAAGTATTTGGTAACTCATTGATCATATCAGTTGGAACAGACATTTAAGATCATTGAGTCCAATCATAAACAACAACCATTAAAGATCCACTGAAGTCCAGTACAAGTGGTAACTAAGTTCTTTACAGTATTGTTTTGCCTAGGAGGACACCAGGTGTTCCTGGATGCAAGACAGAGTATTCTGTGATTTGGATGTTGATGAAGCAGCCTATGAAACTGTTTCTAAAATGGAAACAGTTGTAATACAAAGGTAAAGGAAAGGCAGGTGGTGGAAGACTCATACAGCAGTCTTTCACTATTTGAAGGAGAGCCGGAGAGGGATTTGTGACAAAGGTATCCTGGAGTGACAGGACAAGGTGAAATAGCTTCGAATTGGAAGCAGATGGATTTATATCAGGTATTAGGAAGAATTCTTCCCTAACATGGAGGTGGTGAGGTACCAGAACAGGTTTTCCAGAGAAGTTCTGAAGGCTTCAAGCCATGTTGGATGGGGCCTTGAGCAAGCTGGTCTAGCAAGAGGCACTAGTTCCACTCCATAGCAGATTAGAACTAGATGATATTTAAGGCTCTTTCCAATGCAAACTATTCTATCATCTCTGACCTTTCATCCTTATTGAAGTTCCCCTGGAAACACTTATATCAGTGCACTCCTAAGTTAGACAGTATCAGCATAACTTCACTATTTTCTCTTTCTGAGACTATCTTAAGGTAAGCAATGTCAGCCTTAGATTTAAACAATGAGTCCTCAAATCCATTTCACTGATGTTTTCATCTATAGATTTTGTGAAGGTCTGATACCTTCTTGTCATATATGATACGTGTTGGTGTATGAGGAAAGATATATATGAAAAATTGCCTTACCATGACTGCACTTCACCCAAATACTTAGAGTTTATTTCTGCTTTGCTGAATAACAAAAAAATACTTCTTAAATTTCCAAAGATGTCATGATTTGAAATTATTTTGTAACATTACATGCAAAGGTTCCTTGTGACACAAAAGGAGAGATGTAGAAGTGAAACAGAAATGATAGTAGACATTTCATAAGTTTATTCCAGGAACTGGTGTCTCTAGGGTTGGAAGATACTGGTGAACTGCAAAAGCAAAGTATCTCAGTGGTTATACGAACCTTTAAACACATGTATGAAGGGAAGAGTCTGATGATATATTAAAAGCCTGAATTTAGAAGGGAAGTTAAAAGTAGCTCTAGGCTATGCCTAGAGACCATAGGCACACCTGTAGAACAGCCACAAAGTTTCTAGATCTCAGAAGTGTGAACAAAGTTTTCCAAATGTTAAATTACTGCAAAGCAACATTACACTGGGTCAGCTGCAGGAGAGCCTGGGGCTTGGTTTACCTTGCAAAGTTCTGCTGTCACAGCTGTATCAGTCTGCACCAGAACACCCATCACAAAAGAAACAGCAGAAATCCTCTGCAGCACCTGTAATTTGGAAAAGAGAAGATTGAGAGAAGATCTTATCAATGTTTATAAATATCTGAACGACAGGTGTCAAGAGGAAGGGGCCAATCTCTTTACAGTGGTGCCTTGTGATAGGACAAGGGGCAATGGATGTGAACTGGAACGCAAGACGTTCCAGCTCAACATGAGGGTGATAGAGCCCTGGACCAGGCTTTCCAGAGAGATTGTAGTGTCTCCATCTGTAGAGATTTTCACTAACCTGCTAGACACGTTGCTGTGTGACCTGCCCTACGTGATCCTGCTTTGGCAGGTGGGTTGGACTCAGTAATCTCCAGAGGTCCCTTCCAACCCCTACCATTCTATGATTCCTTCATTCTATAGTCACGTTGTACTTAAGTACCTCTGCAGAAGACTATTTACTGCTCTCCATGTTAATGCTTACTAATGAGGTGCTTAAGAAGGTAGGTGTAATTTAATGAAGGTAGGTGCAGTTTAACGGTGGGAATTTACCAGTGGTTCTTTCAGTGTAAACATATAGAATCATTAAAGTTGGAAAAGACCTCTAGGATCATCGAGTCCAACCATCAACCCAACACCACTATGCCCATTAAACCATGTCCCAAAGTGCCCTGTCTACCAGTTTTGTGAACACCTCCAGGAGTGTTGACTTTATATAGAAAATGTCTAGGTAAAAGATACCTCTTTAGCTCTAGACTATAGATTCACACTTCTGAAAACACTCATTTTCTAATCCTTTTTTACTCCATTTCATATAAGAAACATCCTTACCCATAGATGAAAGAAATTTTGTCATAACACTGTGGACACCGAATGCTCTCTGTTGCTTACCAAGTAAACACATTAAATTTGTTTAAATATTAAATAATTTCTATATTTAAGTTATCAGAGAAAGTGTACAGTAGCACCATAGGTAAGTCCAGTTCTACATTTCTTCCTTAAGCAAATCTCTGATCAGCTTCTGAAAGGCAAACTCGTACATCTATATATGCATCAATGGATCTGAATGAAGACCTTAATAATAGGCTTGAATAATGAACCTGGAAAATGGACCTGCATAATGGACTTGAATCAAAGAAGTGCTCAGTGTTTTCCATTAACTGTTTCAAGAAACCTTTCTGATTTGTTTGTCAGTGAATTAATTGCTCTGCATCCTTTCTGACACATCTATCTCATTTCATTTGCACTATACAAAACCTAGCCTTCCACTGCATGACTCTGAAGTTCAATGGAACACTAATTTCTGGAGCTGCCATGGGATTTTCCTGAATCTTCACCCTTTTACAACCTTTCCTGCTTTCTCCTTGATTTTTTTTCTTAGCCCCTAATAGTGACACATCAAGCATTTCTAAAACAAATTGTGCTAAGCCCAGCTCACTGTCACTCATTTGAGCTATTATCCAGATGAAAACTCTGCAACTTCTATTTCAGAATCTTTGACAGATCTGGAGATGATTATAAGCAAAAAGAGGGTGGATTTTTTTGGCTGGTTGGTTGGTTTTGGGTTGGTCTGATTTGGTGGGTTTTGCTTTTGCCTTTTTTGTTTGTTTGTTTTAATGCATCTTTCAATACACCTTTAACTTGATAGCAGACTCTATTTTTACTGCTTTACTATAATTGTGCAATAAATCAAGCAAAAAGTTCCTGATATTGTGATTACTTCCATGTAGTACATGTTAAAAGAAATCTATAATAAGATAAAGTTTAGCAATAATAGAAAGAAATAGCAGGAAAAATAATAAAAAGGATAAAAATCTTCAATTACCATCATATTGTACTGTAATTTGCTATTCTGAAGTAAAGTCCATTTGTACAAATAAATTAAGAAATCATTAATAAGATTAATGCACCATACAGACCTCAAGGCACTAATGAGGGGAGGGATGCTTTGAAAAGCAGCTGTGTTTTCAAGGGTGGGAAATTCTGTGGAGAAATTACAAATTTCATTAGCTGGATCCCTAGTAACAAGTGATAGGATGAGAGGAAATGGCCTCAAGTTGCACAAGAGGAGGGTTAGTTTGGATCTTAGATGAAACTTCTTGACTGAAAAGGTTCTCAAAGACTGAAACAGGCTCCTCAGGGAGGTGATTGAATCCCCAGCCCTGGAGACATTTAAAAGATCCTGAGACATGGTGCTGAGAGACATAGTTTAGCTCCAGACTTGGTAGTGTAAGACAGAATCAATGATCTTAAAGGTCTTAAAAGTTGGACTCAATGACCTTAGGTCCTTTAAAGAAGAAAAAAAAAGATTCTATGATTCTATGACTTCTTAAAATGTTTCTTTCCTGGTACAATTGTAATGAACCTGATTAGAAGATCATTGTATACAAGTACTTAGTGATTCACATGATTGTGACCTGAATTGGCAAGGGTCTGTGCTGTGCATATATATCTCTTGGCCATCAGACCTGGAGCTCTCGGCTATGTTCAGCCAGCAAATCCTAAAGGAATCTGTGACTGTAGTTGCTTATGATACCAGGGATCCTGCCACATGTCAATCTCTCATTACATCAAAGCAAAGCAGCATATTCTGATGGGAATATTCTTATGTTTGACAGTGGAAATTCTTAATAAAGTTGTTTTCTAATAATGAAGTACTATAAAAGATTTATGGTCCAAAATTCCCTAGTGAGGCTACATCCGAGTATTGCATCGAGTTCTGGGCTCCCCAGTTGAGGAGGAAAAGTAGTATTGGAGAGGGTCCAGTGGAGGGCAATGAGGATGCTATAGGGACTGGAACACCTCTCTTCTGAAGACAGGGTGAGAGACCTGGGACTGTTTAACCTAGAGAATACAAGACTGAGAGGGGATCTTAAGCAAATGGAACATCTCTCTTACAAGGAGAGACTGAGGAAACTGAGGCTCTGCTGCTTGGAGAAGAGGAGACTGAGAGGTGACCTCACCAATGTTTACAAATATGTAAAGGGTGAGTGCCAGGAGGATGGAGCCAGGCTCTACTCAGTGATGCTCAATGACAGGACAAGGGGCAATGGGTGGAAGCTGAGGCATAGGAAGTTCCATTTAAATATGAGGAGGATTTTTTTCCCTGTGAGGGTGACAAAACACTGGAACAGGCTGCCCAGGAAGGTTGTGGAGTCTCCCTCTCTGGAGATATTAAAAACCCATCTGGACACATTTCCTATGTGACCTGGTATAAGTGATCCTGCTCTGGCAGGAGGGGTTGGACTGAATGAGCTTTCGAGGTCACTTCCACTCCTTGACCCCTTGATTTTGTGATTCTGTGATTTTCTCAGTGCATATAAATATCCAGAAGGTAGGTGTCAAGAGGATGGGGCTGGCTCTTCTCAGTGGTGACCATTAATAGGATAAAGGACAAAGAGCTCAAGTTGGAACATGGAAAGTTCTGTCCAAACATAAGGAAAAATTTCTCTGCTGAGAGGATGCTGGAGCACTAGAGCAAGCTACTCAGACAAGTTGTGGAATCTCTTTCTCTGGAGAGTTTCAAAACTCCTCTGGATATGGTTCTAGGCAACCTGCTCCAAGTGACCCTTATTTAGCAGGGGGTTGGAGCAGATGATTTCCAGAGATCCCTTTCATTCTGTTTTTCTGTGACCTTGGCAGCATCCCTTGCCTGAACCAGAAGTGCCTTACCACCTGAGGGTGCTCAGCTCAGGGCTCCTGGCATACAAAACAACACAGGAGTAACCTATATCTTTTTTTTCCTTCTAGTGTTAGCTCCAATAAATAGTATCTTCTTCTCAAATGCTACAAGTGACAGAACTAGAGTAAACAGGTTCAAGTTGTGCCAAAAGAGACTGAGGTGGGATATTAGGAAAATATTCCTCACAGAAAGTTACCAAGAATTGGAGCAGACTGCCTAGGGAGGTGGTGGAGCCACCACCCTCAGTGGTATTTAAAAGATGCATGGATGTGATGATACAGGAAGGCTGGGGAGGGACTATTTACATGGTCTTGTAATGACAGGACAAGGGGCAATGGGTTTAAACTGGCAGAGGAGAGATTTAGACTGGATGTTAGGAGGAAGTTCTTTCCAGTGAGGGTGGTGAGGCACTGGAACAGGTTGCCCAGGGAGGATGTGGATGTTTCTTCCCTGGAGGTGTTCAAGGCCAGATTGGATGAGGCCTTGAGTAACCTGTACTAGTGGGAGGTGTCCCTGCCTATGGCAGGGGGTTTGAGGTCCCTTCCCACCTTACCATTCTATGATTCTATGATTAAGGACACAGTTTAGTGGTAGTTGCTTACCAGTAGTAGTGGGATTGTGAGCTCTAGGTGAGCAGTTGGACTTGATGATCTCAAAAGTCTCTTCTAACCTCAACAGTTCTATGATTCTATTCATATCTTTTGGTATTTGGATGTCATTTTTACTGAGATCATAACAGCCACTAACCACAACACATTGCAATAATCGTAGAGAATTAATTCACAGATAACATATTTCTGTGCAGCCAAAAGAAATGAGAAAATGTTGTTAGCACATTTTGCTGTACAAATAAGCATATAGTCTAAAAATTATAGCCTCAATATTGCAGTTAACACTGCAAAGTTTTGATTCATACATCTTATGATATGTGATTTAAAGAGCATGGATAGTGAACAGTTTTTCATCATTCTTACTTTCCTGGTAATTACAAGGGGATGGGAGATATAATTCTTGGTTTAGCAGCTCTAGGAAAATCTCCTACTTCTCAAAGATATGTTTTCTGGTCATATTCACTTTCCCAAGAACTCAATTTCAGTATCATTTCAAGGTATTTAAAATGTTATTTTTCATACTGTCTTCTAGTCTCCAGGCAGAAGATATTTTTCATCCATATTTTTCATGATACAATAAACATGAAAAGTTATCTCAGACACAGCTTAGTTTTCAGGCAGCTATTCATGTGAGCTTGCTGGGAGGGTGAGCATTTTATTTCAGCTTCAATCTTCACACAGCAACATTAATAACATCAAGGGGAAACCTATAGTTGGGAAACAAAAAATGAAACCATGAAAAAAACTCCCAAGTCAGATATAAATTAATAAAAATCTATTAGTGGGACAGATGATTATAAATTACCATCAGTTGCATTTTCATAGAGTTATAAAATCATAGAATGGTTTGAGTTGGAAGGGACCTTAAAAACCATCTAATTCCACCCCTCCTGACATGGGCAGGGACACCTTCCTCCAGACCAGGTTGCTCTAGGATCCATCCCACCTGGCCTTGGACACTTCCAGAGAGTGGGCATCCACTTCCCTGGGCAACCTATTCCTGTGTCTCATCACCTCACAGTAATGAATTTCTTCCTCACAGTGAGGGTGGGTTTTTTTTTGTTTTTGGTAAGATTGGAAGGAATCTCAAGGANTTGTGCTTGGGATTGTGGGATGTGATAAGAGAAAGTTGTGCAACTAATAAACATAATCAAAACCAGGCAAGGTTTTGAGTGGAAGTTCAACATCCTGAGATACCTAGTGAAACCTAGTGAAATGAAGCATGGTATTGTTCTTCCCTGCACAGGGATATTTTCTGCTCTGGTTATATTTAGTAGATTTGTAAAACTTAAAAAACTGTAATAAACTTTCTGCCTTTTTCTTGGAAGCTTTAAATAAACTCATCACACTAATGTATTGCAGTTGTCAAATTATTGTTACCTCTATTTGGAAAATTAATCATATACTCATCAAGTCTCTTATCCTATTTGAGGAGAAAAGTTGTTATTTCATTGTAGCTTACTTATCTGCAACAGATGAAGATGCTGGGAGGACTGGAGAATCTCTTATAGAGGGAGGCTGAGGGACCAGGGACTGTTTAACCTGGAGAAAAGATTGAGAGAGGATCTTACCACACTGCTTTTCAATATCTCAAGTGTGGAGGTCATGAAGATGGGGCTGGGCTCTTTTCAGTAGTGCCCAGTGACAGGACAAGGGGCAATGGGCACAAACTAGAACCCTGGTTTCACCTGAACTCAAGGAGAAAATTCTCTCCTTTGAGGGTGCCAGAGCAGTGGATCAGGTTGAGCAGAGATGGTGTGGAGTCTCCTTCTCTGAAGATTTTCCAAGCCCATCTGGACAAGCTGCTGGGAAACCTGCTTCAAGTGATCCTGCTTTAGCACAGGAAGTTGGACTAGATGATCTCCAGAGGTGTCTTCTAACCTCTGCCATTGTATAATTCTATGATTCTAAAAGTGCAGAAATAGTTATCTCAAGCTCTGGGTATCTGTGATGCAACAGTAAGACTTCTAAATCTGTACTAAATAAAAGACAGAAGTCCTTCTAAGATCTCCTGAAAAATCAGGTGGATAATATAACCAGAATATTTCACAATTTGCTAATATTTCTTCTTAATGATTCCTAAATACCACTAGTATACAATGCCAAAAGTGATGATGGAATTATTGTGCATTTCAAAACTGTCCGGGCCATTTGGTCCAGAAGCCTTATAGCATATTGACATAGAACTCTGCTGATGCTACTTGTCTTGACTCTTTGATTGCTGAGCTATAAAAAAGACAATTCGATATAAGAGACATCTGTCTGCAAAACAAAAAAGAATCTTCTATCTGGAAGAATATCAAAATATATTCTAGGTCAGACTAGGTGAACATTATCTCCCTTCTACCTGCACATCATGTAATTTTATTAGTGGTTGTCAGAGGTGTCAGTATAAATATTCATACTTCAATGTCACATTCTCACCAAAGAATATAAGGAAAAGTAATAATAAAAGTATTTAAAAAAAAATGCTCTGTAAAACCACACAAGAACTAAGTAAGAAAATAAGGTGTAACTCTTAATGAAATATCTACTAACATTTAGCCTCTCTGCTTTTGACTCTCCATAGTTTTGACAATGAGATGTAAGACAACAATTGAACAGCTTACAAAGATGTCAAGCAGACACTTTTTGATAGAGAGGATTAAAATGAACTTGATATCCACAGGATATTTGAATGTTTTAAATATGTTGTTGTTCTTCTTCTTCTCCTTCTTCTCCTTCACCTCCTCCCCCTCCTTCTCCTTCTCCTTCTCCTTCTCCTTCTTCTCCTTCTCCTTTGTTTCTTATTTCTCCTTCTCCTTCCCCTTTGTTTCTTATTTCTTCTCATATCTTCTTTCTTCTTCTTTCTTCT